>VDFB02288099.1:0-47089 GCA_007258455.2 Sequoia sempervirens | reverse complement strand
ACACCAAGGTTATTGCTCTATAAATACTTCAGCAGAAGGCTGTCAAGCAATTCTTAATGTACAAAGAAGAGAGAAGATCAAGAAAATTCCAACATAAATGGACCTTTAACCTAAGGTATTAAATTAAAACAATGTAATTTATAAGTCATGTTGGGTAAAGTTGCTGGGAGAGTTTGCTTTCAAAATGACATTTCATATATTAGAATTAAGAGTGATATTGTTGAGATTTGGCTTTATCAAGCTATGGGCAAACTCTTTTAAGCACTAAGAGTTGTGGGTGGTCCCACTTCATTTTTCTATTATCAACTTAATGACTTGTCAATATTACAGAAAATCTTGTTTTTGAAAACTATTTGAGAGCTACATCTGTGTAACTGGTCGCCTAATGGAGCATCTGGACTGAGCTCCTAGTTTATGTATTTAGGATGTTAGAATGCTAAACTTAGAATATGTGCAAGTTTAATATTGGCACTAATATCGGCACTCACAATGTTTGTAATTGTCTGTCCCAAATAGTCCACGCTATTGACTATATTTTGTAGATCAAAGCAACATCTTTAGAGACATCTTGGCTTTCCCAATTCCCTCTGATGTAATGTTTTTTTCTAGGGATGTTGTTGTCAATCATTTATTAGCCTCTTCCAAGCAGGAATGTGTTTTATATGTATTGTTGATAGTTTTGGGATGCTTGTAAGAGTGCACCATTTGTTTCTGGTTGTTTAGGAGGAATGCTAAACCTATTAATCTGCTTTCCATAAATTGAAACAGTTCACATGTTCTATCACTTATTTGGTGCTGGAAAATCCTTCAGGGTGGAGATGGTGGTACAAAGAGGGCAAAATTTGAACAGGAAGATGATGTGGAGTCCTTAGAATCATCCACTGCTGTTGCAGGTGCAATTGAGACTTCAGAGCAGCAGGTGTCATTTGTTCCTGTAGAGCCCTCCATGGATGTCCAAGCGAGCACCTCAAACATGGAAACAGTTCCAAAAATACGAAATGCTGGCATTGACCAGCTTCCGAGAGAAATGCATGAGATGAAAATAAGGGATGATAAAGCAAAGAATCCAGATAAGAAGGTAAGTTGACATTCTAGTATTATTTTCTCAATTATTTCCAAAATGTGTTGTTCATCTGAAATTTAAAGATGATAGCAAGGATTAGCAGCTTCAGCAATCTTTTCTGAATTAATGATTCATTGTTTCTACTGACTAATCATATGATGGCTTTCAAATGCAGGATACTGATGCCACAGTGGTCAATGGCAATGGAACAGAGACTGGTCACATTATCTCTACCACAATAGCCAGTCAAAATGGGCAGCCAAAACAGGTTTGTGAGCTTCATCCTGTTATTTTTTAATGCATTCAAATTGTGTATATCATTTTTCTTCTGGATCATAGTTGTCAGCATAAAATGAATTTTATGTTCTAGATTGTCTGTGTTCTTAGCATGTTTGTAACTTTTACTCTGCTATTGAAGTGTATATGCTCAGTTGTTTTACCTTTACTTTGGTTGATCTGTAAATGCTTAAAGATTTGCTTTACTCTTATATTAAACTGCTAAGTTACCGGTTCGGGTTTGGGTTAGATGGTTTGGTTTGCAGGTCCGAGCAAGTTTTTTTTTGGGGTTGGGCTTGTTTTGGGTTTGTCCATACAAAAACATATAAAAACCAAAAATATATACATATTTACAACAGTAATTAAGTTCAAAATACCAGCATCATATATTGAATAATAAACAAAACCCACCATAAAAATAAAAAACATTAGAATGTTAGTTAGTCAAACTCGAATGTCATGATATATATATTAAAATTAACTACATTGCTGCATTTCTCCTTGTAGGTAAGCATCAAGGAAGATTGTCCAATTGGATGATGATATTATAGATGAAGACTTGTAGGCAAACTTGGAAACTTGGGTTTGGATAGTACATGGCAAATCAAATGAATTCAATGGGAGTTTGAGGGCAATGCCCCCAATGGCTCCCTTGTAGGGCCTGGAGGGGCAACGCCCCCGTGGGTTTAAACGCCCACCAGCTGAGGTGCGTTTCTTCCTCATGGTGTCCGAGGCGCAAACAACCTCCCAAACAAGGTGCCATGGGGCAGCACCCCGCGGTTCGGGTGGCGCCTTAAGTGCTCCCCTTTATCGCTGCATGGGCGGTCAGAGTGGTGGAGTGCCTCCAACGCCTGCCTCGGAATTAAGACCTCCGCCACACAAACCTTCATGGTGTACATCATTTCTTGCATTCACATTAAAACCCAAATTAAAACCCTTCAAATCCACACAAACCTTCTGCATGATATCATTTTAGGTTAATTGGGTTTTTGCCGGGTGCCCAAAAGCAAAATATATAAAAAAATGCCGGAAAAACACTCAAATTTCCTTGGTCCGCTTCTCGTGTTCGGTAAGGTTTGACCTCTTCGGCCGTACCGCGGGCTAGGACCCTGGTTTCGGAAACCCACCTTTGACTTCTGGTGGCCTAACGGGATCGGACCTCAGCCTTACTCCCTCAACCCGACTCAGTAACATAGAAGCGAAACGAAAGTGAAAACCATACAAATAAAATTAAGTCCGCACAGTGTAGTTTAGTATAACCTTATGGAGAAAGCTAAAAATGACTCGCCTTAATTATTCAGCTAAGAATATGGAAAATATCTACCTCTCTAGTCTAAGTACACTTGAATCTGCAAAGAAACATGGTACATTATTTTAATCTTTTAATTTTAGTACGTAATCTAACTGGGACACTTGAAATTTGATATTCATTGGGTGTCTGTCAATCCTCTTGTAGAGTACATAATTATATATTTGTTAGTGAATGAATTGGCCTTTTGAAAAGATTGATAAATTTGACTCTAATTTGCCCTTAATGCACTGGAGCCAATCGCTAATAGTTCTGGAAATGTTGCAATTGCATTTGCGACTTTCCTCTGAATTAAAGAGGTATAGCTTCCTCGTGTGATCTATCTAACAATAAGGTAGCTTTTAACCAGAAAGCAATAAGGTGACAAACGCTAGTTCATAAGAATGACACTAATGCGGAAGGGAAAAGCAGGAAGCCATTAATTATCAACACACAGATTGAAAAGACTTATGACTATTATACCATAAAAGAAGAGATTATACTGCAATAAATGGATGCCATAAAGTATATTTCACACAAAAAATATGACTCTACTACATGCGCAACACAAAGATCAATACGCTAAACATCACATTAAATTCACAACTCAAAGATTACAAATCATTACAACATAAATCAATATGAATAAAATGAAGTTCCTTCTCGAAATACAACAAAGTGTATCTGTGGAGATTGGACCCTGTATCCTTCTTGATCATCCAATATATAGCAGAGGGTTCCCCAAAACAGTTACCAAAACCATTACTAAAATTGGCGATTCCTCTCGTCGTCTGATCGTATTCTTGCAAACGACAAAGATTATGATTAGTCGGAATAATTAAACTGACAAGATGAAAAGACGTTAGGCAAGGAAACTTGATCTTGTTTCACACCAACGGCCGCCATATGACATATCCCACAGCCATGCAATTAATGAAGATTCAAGGAAATACAAGATGATTGCACGTGTATACTGTCCAGCAGAGAATGCAAATTTAAAACTGGTTCACATCAGCCATTAATTTGAATCAAGTTGCCATCTCATTGAATTGAAGAGGGATAGCTCAAATGTCTAACCAACCATCTATAAATTCAACTAGTGTGACCAAGCTTCGTCATTCAGAAGCATCCAATATGGCTAGCGCTCAGAGTGACGGAGTATCAGCGAATGATTTCATTGTTCTGGAGGATATCGAATGCAGTCCTCTGTTTAGGCATTTGTCTGACCAATTGAAGGAAATATTTATCATACAGAGTGAGATAGAAGAGGAGGTGGTTTGTAGCATTCTGGGTGAAGCCTTTTGAGCTAGATGCACGTGCATAACGTTACCATGCTGGAGCGTTTCATTTACACAGTTATCAGGACCTCTGGTCACCATGACTGGGTCATGAGAGCATTTGAGTGTTTGGTGAGGCTTGAATTTCACCACTGCGTTAATGTGGCCATTGCTGGGCTCAATCATTATCCACAGACTGGGTTGGTGGGCGACACCATCTGCATTGCATCAACTCTTCAGAATGAAGTTGTAGAAGAAGCCGTGAATCTTCTTCGTGTAGGAATTGCAAGGAATGATATGGGACTCTTTGCCCATTTTCTGTATTTGCACGAGAATCTTTTGTCTCTTGCACAAATTGAGCACCTTCAAATTATGATAGAGGGCATTTGAGTGCTGATGTTCGCCCTCTGTGTTTGAAAAAGAAACCCTTTTTGCCTTTTTTTGTTATTGATATCAACCTTTTTGTAGTCGAATCGACAAATTTTGTAGTGCCACTGCGATGTATATACTTATATATGAAATAAAAATGCCGTTTTGATATCAATGTGTTCTTGTATGCATGGTTTCTGCTAATTCTTGTACATATCAAATTCGATGGCATTTGTTTCTTTTTCCTGTATAATTGCATTGGTTTTGAAAATTTGCGTTCATTGCTATTTCATTAATCTTCTTGGAAACGCTTCCTGGCGGTAGGGCAGGTAGTTCATAGAACTTAGAAAAACACCGCTTATGTTTCAAGCAACGTCAAGAATACCGCCCAAAGGAAAAACTTGCGAAACAAGCCGCTGGGTAATCTTTTGACAAGTTGACAAACCTGATGTACGAACCGCCTAAAGTAAATAAAGCTTGAAGGAGTAAGTTACAATGGGGTCATAAAACATTGCTTACACTTTAAAGAATAACACAAAAGTGGTAAAGTGAGGTTAGCGGAATTGGTGAAACCCCACCTAGGTTCGGCATGAACAGTAAAACACCGCTTGGCTTTGAAGGCTTATGCAAAATTTGACTAAGGCAAGGGAAAACAAGGTGGTGTTGAAGGGGGGACCAAAATTAGGGGTAACAATATTGCCATTAGGACTCATGGGATGTCCAATAATTCTTCTGGTACAAACAAGGAATGCTGTTAGGAAGGATGCTATCATATCTTGATATGACTTTCTTTGAATGTTAACATGGGAAATTGGATGCCTTTTCAAATTGTATGATAGTTGAAGTTTGTATGCTACCTTTTCTTATCTTTTCTTGCTTATCATCTCGATGATGGATCATATTGTTGGAAATTTGTTGTCATTGATGTCAAAGGTCAAGGAAGGAGCCTGTGGTTGAATGTTGGTGGCCATGCTTTGGAGTAAAATTTAAAATAAAATAAATATTTGTGTCCCCCCTTGATTGGTGACCCTCTTGGGAAAGTAAAAGAAATAAATAAAAAATTGCAAAATATTTTGTTTGTGTATGAGACCAACCCTCCTCATGTTAGTGCCCCATTTTGGAGATTTAAAAATTAAAATTAAATTTAATGCTTGCTGTTTTGGGCCGACCCTATCTAGGTGGCCAAATTTGAAGATGAAGAGATGCATTTAAAAGGAAAGGTTGCATCCATTTTGAATGTGTGTTGTTTTGAAAAGTCGCATCCCTTGGTAAGAATATTTAAAGAGATTGTGAAGATCATTTGAAGGCAAGCAATTCATTGAATATCATTCGTATAAGGAGCAACCTCAAAGGCATATAGGTGCAAATTTTTGAAGACATATGAGCAGAATTATGAGAGATATATGAGCAGATTTATTAGAGTTTTATGGCAGAATTTATGGAGTTTTGAAGATTCTAAAGGTAGATTTTGATAGAGTTTTATGGCCGACCCTATCTAGGTGGATGCTTACTTTGTAATGGTTGATCATACTCCATTTGGCTTTGAAAGTGACATTGATTTTTGCAAGCATCTAATTGAGAAGGTAGGGGTTGTCGCCATACCAACCAGTGTATTCTACTTAGACCCAAATGATGGAAAAAACACGGTTAGGTTTACATTTGCCAAAGATGAAGATACATTTGTTAGAATATTATATTCTACTTATGTTAATGGTCAATACTACTGTTGCTACAGTAGTCAGTAGGTGAGGTAGTTAGACATATTTAATGTCTACAGTATTCTTCTACCTCTATATATTGTAATCTCCTCCTTTGTTAATATCAAGCAATTTCATAGCAAATTGTTTCATGGTATCAGAGCAGGTCTGAGCCTCCCTTATGGGAGGGCTCAAGATTCGACTAGGGTTTCTAGGCGAATTTTTTTAAATCTGTAATTCGTGAAAAATTTTCACGTGAGATTTCATGCCCCTGTTGAAGGCAAAAATCGCGGGTCTTTTTCAACTATGAAATCGAGGGCTTTGATCTACAATTTTAAATTGAGTATTTTCTCGCGAAAATTGACCCTCTTTCTTTACCAAGTCGTGGAGTGAAATTCGTGCGTGCAGGCGTGACCGTCATTGTTGGTGGCGTTTTCGCACTTTCGAGTACGAGCAGCGTTTGTCCGGAAGCATTTTTGGCGTTTTACTATATGAAATTAAGTGGGGTTTTCTTACGTGAAAACAGCCTCTTCGTCTAGCGATGCGACCCGTGGCTCCGCGTCGGGCCGAATCGCTGGCCCGGCGCTGGCGAGCTCGAATGTTCAGCTCTTGACCCCATGCGACTCTTCCTGCTAACCAATGCGACCTGCGTCTTGGCGTTTCGAATTGTCATTTCGTAATTGGCGTTTTTGTGTCTGCGACTTTGTTTTAAAGCGCCCGTCTACATTGCCTGGCGATGCGGCCTTTTTCTCGATTTTCGGGCGGGTTTTATACGCGATTACACGAAGTTTACGTAAAGATCTCGGGCCGCTCAAAGGCAGCGTTCGGTGCAGCCGGTGGTATGCGACCTCCCCATTTTTGCGCGTTTCGTCTCCATTTCCAGAAGCGCGTTTTAGTCAGTTTATGAGAAAATCCCTTTTTAGCGATTTTCAACTCTTCGGGTGTTTTCTTTTGTACGGTGGCGGCTAGGGTTTTCGCCGATACAAAGATTTTCAGAATTTTCTGCAACTTTTTTGTGCATCCATGGCGGCTAGGGTTTCTGCCAGTTCGTCTAGGGTTTTTACCCTCTGTTCCAAGGCGAAAATTATTTTTAATTGCAGATTCCTTCTGGGTTTTCCACAATCTCAAATGGGTCGGTCGCAGATTTTTCTGGGTGTCTCGAAGTTCGTGCCTCGAAATTTGTGCCTCTGTTTCAAGTCGGAAAAATTTTCTGATTGCAGATTCTTGGTGGGTTTTCCGCGATCTCAAATGGGTTGTCGTCCGATTTTTCTGGGTGCGTCGTTTTTTGTGCCTCAATTTCTGTGCAAATCTGTTCTGGCGGCTAGGGTTCCAAACCCTCTGTTTTTCGGTAAAATGATGTCGATGGCGCTGCACGATTACGAATACGTAATTAGCGATTATTCCATTAGGATTCCTTTGTTGAGGGTTTTCATAATTTTTCCCTTAAAAAATTCCTGAAGGTTTATAATTTTTTCCTTGAAAAATTACGAGTTTTTCCTGTATACCCTAGTCAGGGTTTCTGTTGTTCAGGAGGGCTCTTTGGTCTTTGGTTTTTACCGTTTTTTCCGAAAAAAACGATGATTTGTAATATGGGTTTTGCGATTTTTTCCTCAAAAATTGTGGTTTGTTGCAGTCTGTTTTTGTCGCACCTCAAGTTGTCGAGGCGAACACTGCACAACTGGCTTCTTGCAGTCTGTTCTCGGGCGTCGTGCTCCTCTGCAAAAGTCTCGACGGTTTGCCGATTTATCCTCAAAATCGTGGCCGCTGTTCTCGGTGTGTCTCTGGCTTCAGGGAAGGACAGCTCTGTTATCCAACGTCAGGTTGGACACTTTGTGATGACTTCTAGTCAGCGGTTCTGCAGTTTCTGGGAGGGTTGGTGGCAGACTTCTCTCACGTGGCAAAGTCAGTGGCAGACTCTTGTCTCTTGTTGCAGAGCTTTTGGATGTTTTTGGTCACCAACATTCTGCAGATCCAGGGAGGGTCTCCGTAGCAGCAGAGTGTTCTGAAGAATTTGTGACCAACGACCTGCAGATTGTTTCTGTAGGCTAGTTAGGCGATTGACCATTAAGGGAGGGTGTTAGAATATTATATTCTACTTATGTTAATGGTCAATACTACTGTTGCTACAGTAGTCAGTAGGTGAGGTAGTTAGACATATTTAATGTCTACAGTATTCTTCTACCTCTATATATTGTAATCTCCTCCTTTGTTAATATCAAGCAATTTCATAGCAAATTGTTTCATTGATAAATGCTGTTGAGAGAATGAAAGCAAAATTGAAATTTTGATAGTGCCAGCTGGGTTACTTGGTAGACGTTTCAGTGCATTAACCTGAGCTTTAAAGTTTCTGCATACATTTATTAACTTTTTATGTTCAGCAGATTATTCAACCAATCCATGATTAACATGAATGTTTGTTTCTTTTTATTGGCTGTTACTTTGATGGTGTAATAGTTAAATATGAAAATGCTTATTCTGCTATTCTCATATATTCTGAAGATAAATGATGATAAGCACTCGGAATTGAAAATGTGGCTCCTAGTGCCAATAAAGAACATAGGCACAAGTTTGCTATTGAGGTGTTAGAAACTTCAAAACAAATTTGCAATGGCTGGAGTAAAACTATTTCCACGGCTTTTTCCAACATCCTCCAAGTCTGTGCCAAAGTGGGAGCTGTGGAATAAGTTACAGGCGCCCTTATAAATGTGCATGTGAATTGTGGAAATATAGATTCGATATTTGACACATGATTGGATGACCTTAACAGTTAGAGGCTTTTGTACATACTAAATAACACCTTCAAGGATCTAGAAAAAGAATCTGTCCTGAAAACCTATCCTTGAAACTTGGAGAAACACTGATTTATAGTTGACACATGATTGGATGACCTTAAAAGTTAGAGGCTTTTGTACATACTAAATAACACCTTCAAGGTCTCTCCATTATTGACCTGGGGTTCTATAATGGTATCCCCAATATATTCATCACTAGCTTATCTCACTTGACATATTAGAGGGAGAGGGAGAGATAGAGGCTGATATAAAGAGATAGACAGGGATAGGAAAAGAGATAAAGAGACAGAGAGATAGATAGATAGGGAGATATACGTAGAGAAGAATATGGATAGAAAGAGATAGAGAGATGAGTGAGAGGGAGAATGAGCAAGAGAAAAAGACCAAAGATATAGAGTATAAGAGATGGAGTGAATAAGATAGAGAGATAAGACATTTCTAGAGATAGAGAGAGATGGATGGGTAGAGAGAGGGAGACATTTCTAGAGATGGAGGGGGAGAGAGGAATATAGAGGTAGAGATGATTATAGAGCGATACAGGAAGAGTGAGACAAATAGATTGTGATGTCCCCATCATAAGGGAAGTATTTCGAAAATAAACTTAGTATATTTACATTTTTATAATAGATACATATATCTATATATATATAGCTATATTTATATGCAAATAAAATATGCCATACACTAATCTAATGTTAATACAGATCAAGCAAATTCAAGAAGGAGATAAACACAAAGGATAAACTAACACTAATCACAAGTGAATAGGCACATGAAGAATTGATGAAGACACGTCTTTTGGCGTGTCATGTCCCCAATTTGGAGCAATAAGGGGAATATATTAAATTAATTACTTATAAGGTTATTAAAAAATAAAATATTAAAAAGTAACCTTATATTTATTTAATTTAATATTAAAAGTGACTAAAAATAAAATAATATCAAAAAGTCACTTAAAAGAATAAAATAATAATTTATTCTGGAAGCTTCTTGAAATCTCTTGTCAATTCTTTATAAGGGGCTTTTGGAGGGCATTTGAGATATCTTGGAGTCAAATACATTTCTGAATATTGGAGAGCTTGAATGCTTGTCTTAGATGGAGAATTCAAATTCTCTTATGTTGCTGGTTTCGGTTGTGCAACACCAACCCTAGCTAGTTGGGAGTGGAAGTTATCTCAGACTTTCACATTGATGCAAAATTTAGTGGCTTCATAGCCAAATTTTGGAGATTAGAGAAGTATCATTTTCTTCATTGTTGCAGATTTGGAGGAGCATATTTATCAGCTTGTGGGGGTCGAATTAGTTTTGAAAGAATTTGATTTTGAGGAGACACTTTTCTGATTTTATGTTGCAAGTTTCATCAGTCCCAAATATCCATTGCAAAGGGATGATTTTGCTGATATAAGGAGGTACGAATTTCTGATATTATCCAAGCAAGCTGGGCGCACTTTACACAGGGGCGATTTCATGTTTTGAAGCAAATAAAAAATCAGATAAAATTCTTGAGAGTTCGTAGACCTTCAAGGAGTATTGGCGCTGCATCTTGGAGCTTATTGGCATCACTCTTTAGAAGATTCAAATGATTTTATAAGGTTGCAACAGTATTCCAGGTTCCATCGATTTGGCTATCTTAGCTATTGCATTTCAGTTTAGAGTATTGCATTGTTTGTAATCAGCTTAAGGCTGTCATTTAGTTGTAATCATTTCTTAGTTACCATCATGGACTTTCAGATTTGCAAATGGTATTTGTAGGCCAAGAGTCTTGGCTGAAACATATTTAGATTGTCATTCCATTTGTAGACCATCATATACATTGCAATACATATTGGAGATATAAGGGATTTATGGCAATTGTTTGTTTTAATGTCAAGGCTGATTGCACAACAATTGTTTGATAAAATGTCTCTTATATTTCATTGCGTAGTTCTCTTCATAGTTTGCATGCCAATTTCATGTATTTGCACTTGAAAAAGAACAAAAAGAAGTTGCATATCATTCTAGTCTTTCATTTAGTTACTTTGCAATCATTTCTTAAAGCTTCTAAATATCATTGGCACCAAAACAAAACCACTTCAAGCAAACTGAAACAAATTATCAGCAAGTTGGAGGTTGCAAGGAAAGTGTTTGACAAAATTCCTAAGGCAGAAAAACAGGGTTTAAACATCAAATTTGTCAAGGCACTTTACATGGCGCTATTTCCTATATTACATGGGACGATGTGAGGAAGAAGGATGATCAGAAAAAGCAAGTAAATAATTTAAAAGTCAGCATCGAATAGGAAGAAAATAGTTAGAAGATAACATCAGGAAGAGAAGAAATAGAAGATAACTTCAGGAAGAACGACATAGCACGAGTTAAAAGATCATTTATAAATTCGCTAAAAGTTCAAATAGATCAAAGGGAACATCATAGTGTTTGTCTGATAAGAATCAACTCTATTAGGGAGACCGATTATTTTGGTCATAGCTATTCTAATTGAAAGGCTGAAGTCAAATAGACGTGGGTGCTTGGAGCTTCGAAATACCACATCTTCAGAAGAAACAAATCCTGCCAGGCGTCAGAAGTAGTTCTCAATTTGGGCCAAGTATTATATTGGCACCCAATAACTCACACTGCCGCTATGTTGGAATCATTACAACCTAGGACGTGATCGAGTGAATATACATCTAAGCAACATAGTGTGGACACCACAATTGCTATTGGGCTTTTCTAATATTATTGCATCAAGGATCTATTATAGAAAAACAACGCCTTGTGGGATATTATCAAGGCTTGTTATGACTGACAAATTCATTATATATATATATATATATATATATATATATATATATATATATATATATTGGACTATATTATGAGCACTTTGAAGCCATTAGTTAATTGAAGCCATCTCTTATCGTTGTCCAAGTATCGACATCAATTCTAATTAGCATAGGCCATATATGGTGAGGTGCGGTGGACTCTACCAACTTACGTGGAGGATTGACCATCAATTGAATATCCTTGCTAAGCGTTGCTAAGACTATCGTCCATTGTGTTGGTCTCCATGCCCATCGTGGAAGTATCTACAATGTGATTCAATTTATAAATTCGACTCTATATGGCCGTCGACTTTAGTCAAAGATTATATTGGATTCTTTAATAACTGAATCACTTTCCTTGCTCGACGTTAGAGCATATTAAATAATTTATGGGGATCTTTTGAAATTGATTATCGTGTCCTATTACTAACGAGGAGGGCAAAGGAAGGAATATATACTTATATGGAGGAACCTAATAATATCAGATGCGGGAGATACACAAGTTTAAGCGATACCATAACCTTTCTCATAGGTGGCTATTACTTATGGTGGATCAACGCTGCATAGAATATTGCTAAAGATTATTCATAGAACAACAATTATGTTTGGAGCCATCGATTATTATAAGCTAGTAACAATTATTCATAAGATAGTAATTATAATTAAAAGTTAGTTGGAAGACAATAAATAAGAAAAGTCATATCGATAGGCCATCACCTTTCCAAAGGAGGTGTCCTTAGTGTGGGAGAAGGAATATATAAAAAGATAGTTAGAGATGTGGAATAGGAGTGTGGGATTTATGAAATAGAATTTGCAATCATATAATCTGAGTATTAGATTTATAGAGCTCTTTGAGAGCCCATGGTCAAATCATAAAGATGCATGCATAAATGGGGACATTTCTAGAGATAGAGAGAGATGGATGGGTAGAGAGAGGGAGACATTTCTAGAGATGGAGGGGGAGAGAGGAATATAGAGGTAGAGATGATTATAGAGCGACACAGGAAGAGTGAGACAAATAGATACAAGTAGAGATGAATATAGAACAAGAGAGAAAGAGGGAGAAAAATAGATAGATATATAGAGAGAGAGAGGGAGAAATAAAGATAGAGATAGGGAGATAGAGGGGGAGAGATAGAGCGATAGATAGAAAGGAAGAGATAAAGAGATAAGGAGGAAGAGGGAGAGATAGAGTGAGATATATGGTGAGATAGAGTGATATAAAGATAGAGATATAAGGAGATATAGAGAGAGGGGGAGAGATAGAGAGAGGGGGAGAGGTAGAGAGATAAAGAGAGAAAAATAGAGAGAAGTAGAGAGAGACAAATAGAGATGGAGAGAGAGAGAGAGATAATGACCATAGTTGGCAGACTCGCAAGTTTTTTTTTAAAATGAGTTTTCTTGAGTTTAACTCGCGAGTTTTTGCCAAGTTTTTCGAAAAACTTGGCTATGCAGAACTTAAAGCTGAAAACGTCTTTTTTGATGTTTATTAAGCAATTTTTTAAGTTCTCGAGTTTTTGCCAAGTTTTAAAAACCCTCCAATTTTTCCCTTGGCGAGTTTTTTGTTGGGGCAAGTTTTCCAACTATGATAATGACAAATAGGGGAATAGGGAGAGAGCAAGAGAGGGAGAGATTGGGAGAGATAGAGAGGGAGGGAGAGAAAGGGAGAGAGAGAAGATGGGGAAGAGGGAGATATATGTAGAGAGGGAGAGAGAAGAAGAGGGGGGGGAGAGGGAGAGGGAGAGATATAAATAGAGGGTGATATAGAGAGATAGAGAGGGATAGGAAAAGAGATAAAGAGATAGGGAGATAGATGTAGAGAAGGAGATATATGTAGAGAAGGATATGGATAGAAAGAGATAGAGAGATGAGTGAGAGGGAGATCGAGTGAGAAATAAAGATAAAGATATAGAGTAGAAGAGATGGAGTGAATAAGATAGAGAATGAAGAAGGGAGAGAGAGGGAAAGGATATACATGTATAGGGATAGAGATAGAGAAATAGATGTGGAGAGATATAGATAGAGAGAGATAGAGAGAGGAGTGAAAGACAAAGAAACAGACAGAGGTAGACGTAATGAGGTTTAGATAGAGAGGGGGAGGGAGAGATAGGGAGATAGAGATAGAGGGGGCATGAGTTAGAGAGAAAGAAGGTGATAGAGATACACAATAGAGAGGTATAGATAGGTGAAAAGATAAAGAGATAGAGGTAGGGAAGGAGAAAGAGGAAGTGTGTTTATATGAGTGAGAGAGATATGGAGAGGGATATATATATTTACAAATAGATAGAGAGGGAGGAGAGGGGGGAGAGAAATGGAGAGAGGAGAGAGAAGTAGAGAGAAATAGAAAGAGGGAGCGATAATGAGAGAGGGAGAGATAGGGATAGAGATAGATATAACTTGGGAAATATAGAAGCGGTGTGAGAAAGATAGATAAACATATAGAGGGAGCAATTGAATGAGAGAGAAACAGGGAGAGGGAGAAATAGAGATAGAAAGAGAGAGACAATGAGAGGGGGAAATGGAGAGATAGATAAAGATATAGGAAGTGATATAGAGAGAGAGGTAGAGAGGAATATATAGAAGGGGAAAGAGTGAGAGATATAGGTGGTGATAGAGAAAAGAAGTAGAGAGGGGGTAAGAGAGATAGAGATAGGGTGGGAGGAAAAGGGAGTGTATGTATATAATATTTATACTTAATAATATGCATCATATTTCATAAGATATGTAATAACAAATATAAATTGAATATATTTTTCAATAAATATAATACATATTTTAAAAATAAATATAGATAAATATTTCTAAAATTAAATTATATTTATATTTAATAATGTATAGTGTATATAAATATTAAATATATAATATCTAAATTTTATAATATTATGCTAAAAATAGTTACATTATTAAATATATATAATAAGAAGTATTATAGAAATTTTATTAAATTTCTATTTTTTGATGTTTAGATAGTATTATAATATTATTTAATTTAATGTAATTTTAAAAATAATTAAATTTATAGAAAACTTATTTTAATAATAATAAGCATAATATAGCCCGCGGCTGTTGGGTGGGTGGCCTCGTAAGTTGGTATTGTTTGGGTGGCAGGCTTGCAACAATATAATGCCCAACTGGTGCAGTCGATGTGTCTGGCGGCAAAGAGGCTTTTAATGTTGATGCTAGTTGATGGTGGGGTGATTGATGGATGTCACCCAAAAAACACTTGGGCTGTCTTTTTGACTGCTGAAGATGACGACATAGCCCCTGGGTGGTGTGTGGAGAATCATTTCAAGGACAACTCAATCTGGCCAATTAATGGTCGTTGGATTTGGTGGGGTGAGGTGATGGCTTCTCCACACGTTTTATGAGTGGTGTAAGTCTTTAAATCCTCGGCTCCATCATCACATTTGGTTATCTGCGATAATGGAGACTCTGGTGTGCCTTAAGGCTTCTCGCATGCTATTGGCTTTCTTCGGTAAAATTTGCTATGGGCGGTTGAAGTTGGTGTTTAAAGATTGGTACCCCTTGGTCCTGGAAGTGGTGCAACTACTCTTGGGGGAAGAATACATGTCCTCGGTTGAGCAGTATCAAACGAATGTCGACATAGTTGCTCGTTTCGTGGCTGTGCTCTTGGACTTAGAAGTTCCAAAAGCGGTAATGCTCCTAATGACATGAAAACTAGTGATGGCCAATCTGTTGGAAGGTGTGGAAGATGGATCATTATTGCAGAATTGGGGGTTGGATTGCCTCGTCCTAGGGATATGCACTGCTGGGCTTTGATTCCTGTGGTGATAGTTTGGAGGTACCCCTTTCTTCTGGATCTTAAAGGTGTTGCTCTGCAGGAGCATAGAAATTGAGTGCGGTGTGGTCTCATTTTTCTCAAACATCATCTTTATCTGGAACCTATTGGAGGCGTGGATTGGAGGTGGCATTTCTGTGAGTACTTGTTAGTGGAGGGGGTCGAGTTGGATGAGTGACAGTCTCGATCGTGGATTTCGAGGGTCTTTGGTTTTGTGAACGTGCTTCATTATTGCTGTGTCTGTGAATGTTGTCTGCATCGATGACTGCGTAGGTGTTTTGGTATGGCTCAACGGTTGCGAAGGTTGGGTGGTCTGGCAAGGTGTCGACGAAGATAACCACTAAGGTGGTGCGAAGGTGGCAAATCAAGACGACCAATTTTGCTTTTTTTTTGTGGCGACATCTCGTCCTGGTAGAGATGTTCTGTGCATCCCAGTGTCTGAGGTTGTTTGTATGCCAGGGTGGACAATGTCCCCTTGTTTTGAAATATCTATGGGGTTTGGGTCTGTGGGTTGTGTTAGGAGGGTGTTTGGACTTATATTTGCTTCATAGCCACAAGTATGGCTGAATGTAATTGATTTTTTGAATCAATTTAATCAGATTTATGTAAAAAAATAAAATAATAAGCATAATATATATGAAAATTTTAAAAATAATACAAATGTAATATAAATATGCTAAACAAAGTAATAAAAAATTAACTCCTTCAAAATGATGTATCTCGACGTTATGTATATATGTTATGTAGTGTTGATGCGTGTTTTATGACACAACAAACATTTTAGAACAAAGTGTCACAGACGCTCTATTCTCTCTTGAAAAACTACCTTGTATGCTAAGATTGCTAGTAAGATCATATGGTAATTCCAATGTTTAAGATGAATGCGGATAGGCTCTGTGGTATGGATGTGATTTGCTGTGGGCACAATTAAGATTTTGCAAGTTACTCGGAAAAGCGGAAACATAAGTGCAGTATCATTTTGGATTTTCTGATTTAAAAAAAAAAAGTAAAAAAAGAGTAAGGGTTTTAGAGATCTTATGCTATTCCTAAGAAATCAAGAGAAGACGAAGACTAAATGAAACCAACTAAACAATACTCTGCTTCGCCACGTTAAACGACAACTACACAGAGCAAGTGCAATCTCATGGGAATGTGCTTATGATTTTCACGTAATGAATAATCACCATCAAATCGAACAATAATTATTCAAACAGAAGTTAAGCATCCACGATAAAGCTTAGTCTAACTTTGCACATTGAGTGAAAATCATCCACTCAAAGAAAGTATGAGCTTGGTTTCACTAATCTCCGTTATCAATCTATCATTCTTCCAACATACATTATAATTCAAATTTACTAAGCGAGAAAGAAAATATGTGACCATGCAACCATTCGACAATCAAGTATTCAAGGCACCTCATGCATTTGAACTTTATTATCAAAGTAGTGTTCTCACAACAATCTCATAAAAACTCTCTCTGTATTTTCTACAATCTAACTATCTTGAATCTGCTCTAACTTCTTAATCTCGTCTATCTGATCTTCTAATCTTCTAATCTCTAATGAATATAAGAGAGTGAGGGGGTGGGGGGGGGGCCGGAGGGTTTATATAGTTTTCAGATTACAATGAACGGCCAAGATTGATTCAGGATCAAAGGCCCAAATTAAACAGAACTAAACCCTAATTAGGGTTTCCAAAACCTCAACCAGTTAACTGAAGAGAACCTTAGACATCTGGAGTGGCATCCTTATCCACTTGTGCGGCCTTGCATTCGGCGAATCTGGACACGATCAAGCCGACCTCTTCCATGGCAATGTCGGGCAGCACGTTGACATTGTACTCCAGCAAATCCAAGTTCTTGGCACACTCTACAAAAATAGTCGCCCATTCTGGTTCCTGCAGCAAGAAAGAATTCTGACGGCCATGAAGTTGAATACCTTGGTGAAGCTTTCTTTCATGATTGGCCTGGTGGTGGAGAAGATTTTCTGTACTTGTTCTTTTAAATTCTTTGGCCGCAAGTGTTTCTTTCGGATAGCATCCTTGTCAAGCATATCTGCAGCCATTTCATAAATTTTACTCTGAATTTCTTTTGCTTGTTCTTCAACTCTGCCACCATCTTGCTTCACCTTTTCGAGGACTCCTCTTCTTGAGATCAGAGCATAATACCATCCATTAAAATCATATGCTGCTCCAGCTTCAATAACCTTGTCCTCAATCAACCTTTGCTTCGAGATGCTCTTCAATTCCCGAATACATGGGATGATCCTGCTTTGAATATCTTCGAGATTATTCCATGATTCCGCCAGGTCTGCAACTCGTGATAGCATAAAGGAAGCTTGCTCATTTACTTGCGCCAACTTTTCTGCAAACGCCAACGCCTCTTCTTTCCTTCCAGCCATCCAGTCCTTAGCCTCCCTCGCCGTAGTCAGCTCTTCTTCAAAATTTGCACCTAGTTCTCGTGAAGAATTTGGAGGTGGAAGTGCTGCTTGGTCACCTTCGTTCAGTGGCTTGGTCAAGTGCTGGATGTAATCTTTTAGGCGCTGAATTTCTTTCTTATATTCTTTTTTCTTGGCAACTTCTTTTTCCAACCTGGACTTGATGGTGGCCACGAAATTGTCCAAGTCCTCGACCTCTTGCCCTTTTGTTGTCGGACCCATGTCGATGGTTGTGATAGCATATTCATCAGGAGCAATTTCATCTTGGAACTTGTTGGCAGTAGGTATTGCAATTTGTACTGTACGGTTGCCGACCTCATCTCTCTGGATGGTAGAGAATTTCTTGGCCTTCTTCCTTGGGGCAACTTGCTCTAATCTCGCCAGAAAATCTGTGTCATTGTCCTCCTCAGGAACCTCTACGGGCGCCTTTCTTTTCAATCTTTCTTTCAGACACTCTGGGATTGTTGGCTGCTCAATTCCGTCCTCTTGTTGATCTTGGACGTCTTGTATATCCTGTACTTCCTGCTCTTCCTGAATCTCCGGCATATTTTGAACTTCTTGGACCAATTGCATACCCTGAATTTCTTGGACGGAGGGGTCATCTTGGATTCCTTTGAGGGCGGAAATCATTCCTTCCTCGAATTCTCCATCCATAATGTCTGTATCATTATCTGACTCTAGGATTTTTGTGCTTGTTGGAGAAGGTTGATCATCATCTTCTACTTGTATCGGCTCCACATTTTTGACTGGAGAAGGGATCCTAGCATTTTCGAAAGACTCTTTATCCATGGCGAGTATTTCTTCTATATTTCTGGAA
The DNA here is from genome assembly GCA_007258455.2 of Sequoia sempervirens. Taxonomy (NCBI): domain Eukaryota; kingdom Viridiplantae; phylum Streptophyta; class Pinopsida; order Cupressales; family Cupressaceae; genus Sequoia; species Sequoia sempervirens. The sequence continues at coordinate 28,475 of VDFB02288099.1, read as the reverse complement.
GTGGCCGACTGAAGAGGTTTAGACTTGTGCTTCTTTCGAGAAGGCCCTTCATCTACCATCTTATCCTTGTCTTGTCTTGCAAATTTATCAACTTCTTTCCTTTTTCTCGAGTTGGCAGCATCTGTTGGTCCATCTCCACGAGATGCACCAGCGTTTGAAGAACAAGACTCTGTATCGCCCATCAATTCGTAGGTGAATTGTTCATTTCTCTGTCTTAAAATTTCTACATGCCGATCTATCCTCCACTGAGAATACTTGAAAACAGGCCGCATAAAAGTTGCTAGGTCACCCATCTCAGGTTCAAACCATCTTATAGGGGGAAGTGGCTCTTTCTCATTGAAGCCCGGCTGCACGTATATTCCATCATCCTGTAATTGATCGGGTATTTTGAAAAGCTCTGTTGCCCTTATCATGCTTAATGGCAATCTCGACCACAGCCTCCTTACGTCATATTCATCTGCCGCGTTAGCCCAAAAGTCCTCCAAGTCAACCCGATGCTTGTACCTTTCTCCGTCCACAGTTCTGATGTGATGGAGCGGATCAAAATTGTTCCTGGATTTGTATGATACGAATGGGTATTGTTGTATCTCCAGTCGAGCAACCTCCGCTGCTTGTGCTGTCGGACATGACTCCTCCATATTGCCGATGGAAAAAGGAAAGGTGACGGCCGCTTTCTGCTTTGGCCTTTGAATATTCTGATACGCCTCTAATTGCCTTAGCACTTCCAGCAATACCATCTTGTTTGTCGGATAGATGGGCAGTCTGTAAGGATTTCCTGAGAATCCTTGGATTTTGATATAAGTGAACTTAGGATACTGAATGAACCAGAATCCATACCGACCGATTAGGCTCTTGACCTCATGTGAGAGTCTTTGGTGAGTTCCGCCTTGGAGAAGCCGGGTGATGTACATCAAAAAGGCGTCATGAGCTCGTCGGAAATGAGACTTCTCTTTCAATTGCAACTGTGGATAACAATCGTAGGCTTTGAATTGCCCCTCGCCATTGCCGACCACGCCTTTGCAGGTCAAGCCAGGATACTTGTAATATCTTGCAAGTCAATATACGATGTATGAGCTCATGTGAAAAGTTTTGGTCTCCTCAAAGTTGACTAACTGCTTGTGCAGGCTATCACGAATCATTCTGGACCAATTGAACATCTTGACTCCAGTGATTATTTCATCAATAAAATAGTACATCCAGTTTTCAAAAGGTGCACCATGGGAATTGCCTACTATTCTGTTTAGTAGCAAAACGATGTCACCATATTCCTCCTTGAAATGAGTTCTGATCAATTTCTTTGGCATCTTGCCTGCAGTAGGCTTGGGCTTTAGTAACCAATTCTTGTTTATGTTGGACGCACAGAGATCCTGCTGGCTCTGATAAAGCTTGAGTGCATCTTCCTTGGTGCGATAGGATGTTCAATTGTAGACTGGGATTCCAAAGGTTTCTTGGATTGCTGGCTCTGATAAGTAGGCAAGGACTCTTCCGTCAGGAGCTTCTATCTGCCTGTCTCGTGCATTGTAGTGTAGTGCGCATTCTACCATAAGCTCCGGACATTCTTTTGTTGGTGGAAATCCAGCTGCGTGGACGATTCCATTGCGCATCATCCTCATGGCAATTGGTGTAGGCAGATGTCCATCAGTCCCGTACATTCTTTTCCTGAAGTCTTCGAGGTCAACGTGGCCAAGATCGGTGTCCACAACGTGCTCCCACTTGGACTTGATTTTCGACTGTGGCTGCACACCTTTGCTGGCAAACTTCATCTTTACCGCTTCGAAAAAACGAATCTGCAAGAAAAAGTAGAGAGAATAATCAGAATTCGAAATTTAAATCCGTTTGAAGGATATTCCAGCTAGTTATCAATTTAGACTTTGTGAAAAATATCAAGCTGGAAAGAAAATAAACGATGAAGTTTCATGCCAAAGTGAAGTGGACAAAGTAAATCTGCTTGTGACTTCTGGAGAAGTGATCACAATCACAATGCAAGCTGGTAAAATTTTATTTCCTTCACTTTGCTGCAAATTTCCTCAACAAGCTTCTTCTCACACCTTCTTCAAAATCGAATGATTGTGCAAATGAGAAGTGAAATCAATTATAGAGGTGAGGAAATCGATCTTTTTAGCAAATTTGCATTGTTTCCTTCAAATCGAGTTTAAACTTGTCTTTCACTTCGCTTCCGGGTGGCAAGTTTTATCCTCTATGATCTTGTCCGGGAAAGTTTCCAATTTTATCGCCAGTTCAATAAAACTCTTTTGTTCTTTTTCTAATTTCGAATTTTTTAAGACTTATCCTTTGGGTTTGAAAAATGAATAATTAAAATAATTATTCTATGTGTTATTTCCAACCCATTCATTTTATGGCGAATTATTTTATCCTTTTCGAAATTTTTTCTTGCTAATGCCTTAGGCGAATTTTCGTTTTCTCCAAATTTCTTGCCGTAATTTCTATCGTCCAATTTTATTTGGCCATGAATTTCTTTCTTTTTCCAAAATTTATCTAGCCACGCCCAACTGTATTTGGCCATAAATTTGCTTCGTCCAAAATTATTTTGCCATGTCCAATTTTATTTGGCCATTAATTTGCTTCGTCCAAAATTTATTTCGCCATGTCCAATTTTATTTGGCCATTACCCTCTTTCGTTGGCCATATCTTCTTGACATCCTAAGTCACAGGTGAAATTTTCTAGGCCAAACATTCATTTTTTATTTTCCAACCTTCATACTTAGACAAAATTTCCAGTTTTCCTCACTTCTAAGCATGGCGGACTTGACTCATTTCTTTGCCATTCAACTTTTTCTTTGGGGCGGACTTTATCCATTTTGTTGCCATTTTCAATTTGGCTTAGGGCGGACTTACTTCATTCTCTTGACACTTCATTTTTCTTGGCCATGCCTTAGCCATTTTATCTTTTGCTCAAGGGGCGGACTTAGGCTATTTGCATGCCATTCAAGATGTGGCTGGGCGGACTTCCTTTACTTGCTAGCCATTCGAGCTTTTCCTTAGCTATGCCTTAGACAATTTTTTCTCTTTTTCCAAGGGCGGACTTGCTTAAATGTCTTGCCATTCAATACTTTGTCCAAGGGCGGACTATACTAGTTTCCTTGCCATCTACCATTTGACTAAGGCAGACTTCATTCATGGCCTTGCCATCTCTCCATTTAACCAAGGCGGACTTTAGCATTTAGCTTGCCATTCACCTCATCTTGCTGGGCGGACTTCATTGTTTTCCTTGCCATTGCCAATTTTTACCTTGCCACACAAGGCGGACTTCATTGGATGTCTTGCCATTGCCTCTCTAGCTCAAGGCGGACTTTATCACTTGGCTCGCCATTTATCTCATGTTGCTGGGCGGACTTCAGCCTTTGGATAGCCATTTCATTGCTTTGGAGGGCGGACTTCAGCGCATGGATAGCCATTGGAAGGCGGACTTGCTGCATTCTCATGCCACTCACCATCTGACTTGGGCGGACTTGCTCAGATTTGTTGCCATTAGCTCAAGGCGGACTTTAATCTGTAGCTTGCCATTTTGTTTTGGCTTAAGGGCGGACTTCCTTGACTGTTTAGCCATTGACATCTTGGCTGAAGCAATCCACCATTTGACTTTTCTTTTCGGGCTGAAGCTTTCTTGACTTATTTTCTCCATTCTCCATGCTGGTTGAACTCCACACTTAGGCGAATTTCTCACAGACTTCAGTCTTCTCCATGAATGTTCAGTCATTACCTCGACATGAATGCTCAGATTTCCAGACTTTTTCCATGGATTTCTCAGATTTTTCATGAATTTATCAGATTTCTCATTATTTCCAGTGATCTCTAGACTGATTTTTTCAGATTTTCCACCATTTTTCTGTGATTTCTGAAGGATTTTTCCAAATCTTTTAACTTTTTCAGTGATTTTCCAGAATTTCAAAAAATTTTCGGATCGATTTTCTGAGAGTTTCATTGATCTTTTTGAACTTCTGAGTGGATTTTTGAAACTCGAGCCCCTTCCAAATATAGAAATTTTCTAAAAATAGAAATTTTCCAAAAATAGCAACTTTCCAAAAATAGACCCTAAAAAATAGGGATCTCAGAATTGCCCAAAAGTGCCAAAAAAGTAGGTCCTAAAAAATAGGGGGCCCGGGGTGAGAAACCCTAAAAACTTGGAGGTGTCGGAATTGACCGAAATGACAGTCGATCTTCGTCTACCAGGCCTTCTAAGCATGATGGCGACGTTTATACAGTGATCCAGGCTAAAACTTATTTGCTTGACTCGGGTGACCATTCAAAATTCAGACTCAAAAAACCCCCAAACGGAGAGCAGACAAAAGAGGCACGCGAAGGCAAAAACCCTAAAAGGCAAACAACAAGGGTCCCCATTTGCAATGGGGCGAGGTGTGAATTAGGTCACAACATGTAGTAAGATAGATATGCTAGTATAATTACAAACTTTAATTATAATTATCATTGATAATATTATAATTAAAATCATATTATAAATATCATTGATAAATTATAATGTTACTTTGATAATATATGTTTATCAAATATTAGTAATATTATTAGGTTGATAATATATGTTTATTCTGATTATAATCATATTATTAAATAAATAAATGAATGGATAAACTAGTAGCAACTCTTATTATCAGCGATCACTAAAAGCTAACAAGCAGAGATTATAGAAGGAAACGATGCAGTCAAAAGGCATCGGTCAAACCTAATGATATGATGCAATGATTACTATACCTTAAAAAACAGCGACTAGTTTAAGTGGATTAACATGACCCTAAGGCAGCACACAGAATTAGTATTAAACAAAGTTTGAGTGAAGAGTCAACGGGCATATTTTAAAAAGATATATCCTTTCATCTTGAAATAAAGATATAAAAGGAGATTCATCTCAAAGAGGGGAGGCATCAAATGGAAGAAAAGGAGGAATATATGGTGGTAAAGGGAATCATTTAATAAAAGATTCTTCAAAATCTGATCACCGTGTCTGGAAGAGAGGCTTCTGCAGATTGGATAAGATTCAGGTAAGTATTTTATAAATTCATCTAATAAGTTTGATAAATATATTAAGGATACAGATAAGTAATTTTGTATTTAAATAATCAACTTATGAATTAAGGATTTAAATATGGTAAATTAATAATATATATAGGAAACTATTATAAATTGACAAATAGAAACAATGATGTATATATATTTATATAAGATATATATAGATATTATTTACGATTGTCCAATAATAGTTATACACACACACACACACATATATATGCATTATTCTCAATTATGCAATAATGATGCTTTCAGCAATTATTGAACCTTATAAGTAACAATGGCTCTTTAATGTAAACATGAATAGATTGTATATATATATTGACAAATGTCCTTATTCTATAATCGATCAAATGCAAAGTTGAAGGGAGTAAGTTAGGAGGATGTTGTTTACAGGCCTCCCATGCTAAGTATGCCACTTTGAGGGTGGAATTGTCTTGATTGGACGTTCCTGCCGCTTGGGGCCAAGGGGTGGGTTTGTCTTGGTCGGACGCTCGTGCTCTTGGGCTTAGATGGGTTGAGTAGTTTACAAGCACCCCTTTCAAGATTCCCCTATCAAGCCAAACTATGATTGATTGTTAGGATGGATCCAAGGAGTCTCAATCATAAGGAGGATGGATGCGACAACATGGATAAGAAAAGCAGATACAAGTGTATCCACTAGGCATGCGACTCTAAGGGTGGAATTGTTTTGGTCAGACGTTCCTGCCGCTTGGGGCCAAGGGGTGGGTTGTCTTGGTCAGACACTCGTGCTCTTGGGCTTAGATGGATAGCTTCGGGCAAACCTATCCTGCTTCTCATCCATAACCTATTGTGAATAAAATTTCCACTATGCATTATGGATATTGGTAGTCTAGATAGTCTTGAAATAATTATGTATTTTTTATAGCTAAATATGTAAGGCATTTATTGTGTTTTGATCATATGAAACATATTTCTAATATTACCTAACATGATTGTAGGACCTAAACCAAGATTTATCTTGCTTGAAGCATTTAAGTGGTGAGTTATATCCCTAACTACATTAAGCTTGTGATTCTCGGATAAGACTTAGGGTTATCCCAAAAGGGGACATTACAATGATTAATGTATAACAGGCTGTGATTTACTTAAAAAGCAACGACTTCTTTTGGGGAGGTATATCCCTTGGGAGAAGGGATAAGACTTTGTGAAGAGCTATGTCTCTTCACCCACAGTGGGGGTTATAAAAATAGGAACATTTTAGAAGGGAGGGGCATCAGGGAAGCAATGAGAATTCAGATGGCAGCAGCAGTTGATATAATCAGCAGATTTATTCATGAAGAGTGTATGAGCAGGGGATAAGGAATGGAATATCAATTGGGAATTGGATCAGATGTCAAGAAGAAATATGTGGGAGTCAGAAGATGATTCAATGAGAGATAGATGAAGACAAATGATAAATGCATAATAAGGGAAGTGAGTTTAATATAATTACACACACATACACACATATATAACTTATAAGGCTCAATAATTGCTGCAAGCATCATTATTGCATACATATATATATATATATATATATATATAATAATGATGCTAGCAGCAATTATTGCATATATATATATATATATATATATATAATAATGATGCTTGCAGCAATTATTGAGCATTATAAGTAATTATGATTCTTTAAAATGAATATGGATAATAGATTCTTATTCGTTTGATTTACACAAAAGCAATATCTCCTGAATATTAAAAGCAGATCAAACATAATTATCTGCACTCAGCAGACAAGGGTAGAAGTCAGCATTTGTTAATATATTTGCATCTTGGAATATAGCAGTCTTATATCTTAGCAAGTATTATGGTATGCTTTATCATGATTATTGTGTATAATGATATAATTATTATTGTATAAATCTGGATATATTTAGTGTTTGTAATTCTCATCAAGCAACCATGAGGAGGAGTGGGGAAAATACCAGTAGGGTGAGCAGATACTAGATCTCTTTCTAAGTATGCCACTCCATGTTGGATGACTGTGTCTGCCACTTGGGGCCAAGAGGGATGGTATATCCGCTCTTGGGCTTAGAAAGAGGAATTTACGGGCCTCCTAGGATGGCTTTTCCTCAATCTCTACATGGATTGGTTGATGGGAAGGAATTCAAGGAGTCTAAATCATAAGAAGGATGGATAAGGCAACCTGGATAGGGAAAGCAGGTACAAGTTTATCCACTAAGTACGCCACTCCATATTAATAGATTGAGACTTGAAGGTAGCGCAAGAATTGCATATGTCGATGAATCTAGAGGATCACAAAGGTCAATTGAAAAACTTGAGAAGGGCAAGTCATCAGTCATGAGAAGAGCTTTGTTGAGAACATATGTTGTGGATGAAGAACTAGTACAAAGGAGAGTTTGATTAGAATAATATGCAAGATTCAAGAAATGCACTATTGGAATTTTTTGCATAAAAAATTTCAAGTTTGTTTGTAGCAGAAAATTTTCTTATCAAATCCCAAAGAGGTAATAGTACAAAGAGAAGCAAAAATAAGGCTTAAGAGTTAAGATGTGCACACACATTGAAGTTTTATCAATTGATCGAAAATATAGTCATCTCTGTGGACCTCTATACCATGTTTGTAAAATAATGGCATTCCCTGCACAGTCTCTATCTGCCATTTCCAGGCAAATATGGTTAAGATTTAATCGTTTATATCTTGATTATGATTATCAGGTATCAATATAATTAATCGCTGCTTTCATTGACATCTATTTCAATACTTTAAAATGTTAATTTTTAAATTTTTAAGCATTTAGTATTTTACACTATTTAAAAGGTGTATATCTATTGTATAATTATTATTTCAATAATTAAATTATCTGAACTTTTTTGCATTTTTCTGTCTCCAATATTTTTTGAAACTGAAAATGGCATAGCGGCAGTTGTCTTTCTCCTGTACCCATAACAGTCCTTGTCTTGTGGTAACTATTTCTTTTGGCAAAAGCTATGAAGTGATGTGCTCCAATCAGTCAAACAGGTTATCTTTGGTAAGCTGAAAGTTGTATTCTTAAAAATAACAAGCATTAAATATTTTTCTTAAAGAAAAAATATATCAGTTAATAATATTATAATATCATAATATCATAATATATTATGTTTCTTAATCTTTATGATATAGAACATACATTTTCTGTAATATTTTAGCATGGTATTTAATCCATAAGAAGATTTGGTTGCACTATATTGTGGCTTATGATTACGTTCCGTATATTTAAACATTACTAATGTTTAATTGGATGCCAATGTTTTAAATTTAGCTGAATAAAGGCATTTATATTAGGGTTAAATGTTTTCCTAGGATGCATCATGCGTATTGCATAGAAATATAAAATAAGGAAATTACAGAAGTTTAATTGGGGACAGATTTATACAATTTTTTCTGAAAGACAAGCTCAAAGATATAGTGTGAAGTACTGAAGAGATCAGCATTGTTGCACCTTTTGCACCTTTTATATTTTGAGAGAGCTGTTAGATATTGTGTAATGATGTTCGTGTAGATTTATGGGTGCATTATGTGTAAAGCTTTTTGTCATTGATCCTAAGAATAAGTTCACGTGGAATTTTTCAGACGATCAGATATAGGGCAGAGCGTGTTGTGGGCACTGGGTCTTTTGGCGTTGTCTTCCAGGTGTGTTGAATTTTGACCAATTTTTTTGGGGATATCTCTAGCAAACTATGCATATCTGCAGTATTCTATCTGCTTTGCAACTTTCAATTTCCATTAATTAATTTGTGCTAGTGTTGAAGCAGTAATATTTGTTCCATGCTTCATGTGAAATGCATGACTGGTAATATTTTAATTTTAGGGTTATGATAGATATTTAGTCATTTTTTGATGGCACAGTATGTCAACTTCATTTACAGGCTACGTGCTTGGAAACCAATGAACCTGTTGCTATAAAAAAAGTGCTTCAGGACAAGAGATACAAGAACAGAGAACTGCAAATTATGCGCATGCTTGACCATCCTAATATTGTGCAACTTAAACATTGTTTTTTTTCAACTACAGACAAGGATGAATTATACCTGAATCTTGTGATGGAGTATGTTCCTGAAACAGTGTATCGAGTTACAAAATACTACAGTAGGTTGAATCAACGGATGCCATTGATATATGTCAAACTCTATACTTACCAGGTAGGTCTAATGATTGAGCAAGCTTTGTTGTCAAATCTTTTCTTATTGGGATTTGCATTTTATGATCTTTGTGTCCAATGTTTTGGCAAGACAATTAATCTCTTATTTGAGAATTTCTACTATCAGATCTGTCGCTCTTTGGCTTACATTCATGGTGCTATTGGTGTTTGTCATCGTGACATAAAACCACAAAATTTATTGGTAAGACATTTTAGTGCATATTGCTTGTGCAGTTTGATTTATTTCGTCAACAACTGACAGTGTCCATTTTATGAAATGGTTAAGGTCGATCCTCACACTCACCAACTTAAGCTATGTGATTTTGGCAGTGCGAAAATGTTGGTGAGCATTTCTTGTTCCTAGCATACCTTCTTGATTTATGCTTTCATAGTTTTTTTTTTCCATAGTGATATACAGGGACCTTACTAACTCTGGTTATTAGGTGAAAGGGGAACCCAATATTTCATACATTTGTTCGCGATATTATAGAGCTCCAGAACTTATCTTTGGAGCTACTGAGTATACGACTGCAATAGATATATGGTCAGTGGGCTGTGTCTTGGCAGAACTACTTCTTGGACTGGTTGGTAAAATCTGATTTCTATATGTCTGTCATCTAGTAGTGTATATCCAGTCTCTTGAAAAATTGTATATATGCTTTGAAATCATTCAATTTTGTGATGACATTCATTTTTCAAAATAATGAATACCGAGGATGATGAAAGCAATAAGCTAAGGATTCAAGGACATATGTTTGGCAGCTTTCATAATGTTAATCTTTAGCATTTATTAAGTCAAAATATTTTCTTACTTTGTTTCTGTGCTTCAAAGTTGCTTACACATATTGCCGAATAACTTATTCTGGAGGGTCAAGAACACTATTCAGTAGACTGTTTTGCTTGTTTTTAAATTTCATATTGCATATTGCTTGTCTGTTACAGAAACTATTTTCTGTGTTTTGTTTATGAATTTTTTAATCAAGGCCCAAGTTTTGTATGCCTATGAATGAGAGAGACAAGTAGGTCTATTGAGATCTTGAGATAAGTATCTATGTTTTGTAAATTTTTGTTAGAATAATATTATTATTGTATTATTAATGGTCAATATTAGAATGTATTTATTTAGTTTAGTTTTGCTTGATATTGTTTATATAGTATCTTGGTTGGTAGATATCTTAAATATCTACAGTATTTTGTATCTTCTTATATTATGTAACTTTTTTATGTTAATAGAAGACTTTTTACCATTTACATGGTATCAGAGCCATTAAAAAAAACCCTAAAAAATTCACGGGCTTGTCTGCAGCCATAATTCGAAGTTTTTTGCCTCTAGGGTTTCTAGGCGTTCTCCTCCTGAAATTCGCGTTTCCAGTTCTTTTCAGAATCGAGGGTTTTTGAGTTTCGATTTTTTGAGTCTTACTCATTAAAAATGAAACCCTTCTGTTACAAAACCCGGGTATCTTGAAAACGCGATTTTTTTTCACTTGGGCGTGCGTTTCTGCAAATCGTGGTTTTTTTAAATATGCGTTTCTGATAATCGCGGATTTTTTTCGTGTGTTTTTTTTTTTCTCCGTTTTTCCTCCGCGCGATTTCGTCATTGCTGGCTGCGTTATTTTTTAACCCCTGAAAGGCGTTTTCGTTTTTTTCGATTTTTTTTAGCGTCTTCCTCAGTTTGGCCGCGTGTTTCTGGGCTTTGGTCGTGTGTTTCCCTTTCGTGTTTTTTTTTTCTGCCCTTCTCAGACGTGTTTTGTTAATCTTTAAAATTAAAAAAAACACGCGATTTTCAGTTTGTTTTTGTGTTGCGTCTCTGACCTGCGTCTTTTTAAGTCAGCATTTTTTTTTTCTTGAAGAAGGTCGTTTTCTCTAGGTTTGCTGCTGCGTGCTAGGGTTTTACCTCCGGTTTCCAAAAATTTTCTACATTTTTCTGGTTCATTAATGGCGGCCTAGGGTTTTTGAAACTCGATTAGGGTTTTGACCAGTCTTTGAGGTTAGAAAAATATTTCGATCATATTTTATTTGTGGGTTTTTTCAAGACCTCAACTGGGTTGTCTTCCGTTTTTTCTAGGTACCTTGTTTTCCGTGCCTCAAAATTTGTGCAAGTGGGTGTTGACGAATTTTTTTGGGTTTTTAGCAACCTTTTTTGGGTACTCTTCAGATCTTTTGGATTTTGTCTTCAAAGTGCCTCGAAATCCGTGCTAGGGTTTTGGCTTTGAATTTGTACTGTTTCAGTTTTTGTTTTGCCTTCATCAGTTTGACCTCGAGGTACGTGATGGCATCTCTGACGAACATAATGTTCGAAAGCAACCAGAAGTTCAACGGGAAGAATTACAACACCTGGAAGCAGCGCATGCTTACGATCTTTGAATATCGGTGTCTTGATGTGGTTGTAGCAGCGTATGCTTACAATCTTTGAATATCGGTGTCTTGATGCGGTTGTTCAAGGTACATCACCTCAACCTACCGTTGTTGGAAAAGATCAAGACAAATGGGATGAAAGCAACCGAGAAACAGTCATGCTCATCAAACTCTCCGTCACAGATGAGCAGCTACCTCAGGTATTGTTTGGCAAAACTGCTACTGAAATCTGGGATCATTTGAAGGCCCTTCATGAAACCTCCGACAAGAGCAGAGCGTTCTTTCTCAAGAACATGCTTTTTTCCATCATGATGGACGAGAAAATGTCCTTACAGGAACATCTGACGAAGATTAAGGACATTTGTGATCAGTTGGAGGCCATTGGTTGAAAAATGGAAGAAGATATGGTGCTATACTCTGAAGAGTCTCCCACGTTTGTATGAGCATTTCATTGAGACGCTGAATATCACCTCCACCAATGTTGATCTTAAATTCGAAGATCTTTGCAACAAGCTCTTGCAGCAGGATCGATGGCGACAACAATTTGGAAGCAGTGCCAGTTAGTCCTCCACAGAACAAGCGTTCTCAGCCAAATCTTCTGCTAAGAACAAAGGGAAGGCTCAATCTTCTCAGCCGAAGGCTCTGGTTCTTCTCAGGACAGCAAGAAGAAGAAGAACGTTCAGTGCAATTATTGTCATAAATACGGTCACACAAAGGCTGACTGTCGCACTCGGTTGGCTTTTGAACAAAAGAAGCAGGGAGGATCTCAACTAAAGGCAAATGTCGCACAACACACTGAGCAGAAAGAATCTGCATTCTATGCGATTATGGCCAAGAGAACTGCAGATCCAGTACATTCTTCTGCCTGGTATATCGATTCAGGGGCATCGAGGCATTTTACTCATTGTTGGGCTTGGTTCACCAAATTCGAACCATTCTCTGATTTTGTCATTTTTGGAGGAGGTGAAGAGTACACAGTTGTTGGTAAGGGCACTATCCAGATTCACTCAGGAGGAAGAAATTTACTCTTTCTTGATGTCTACTATGTTCCAGGCATGGAACATAATCTCCTCTCAGTCAGTCAAATCATGAGGCATTCTCCCCAATTGGATGTTATTTTCAGTTCCTCCACTTGCAGCATCATTGATCAGGAGACTCGTACTACGATAGCTATGGGGCTTGAGGATCACGGTTTGTACAGACTGGCTGATTCCAGTGATTTTCAGGAGCACGCTCTGGCAGCTAGGAGCACTTCCATCAGTAAACTTTGGCACCAGCGTTATGGGCATTTGAATGTGCACTACCTCTCTTAATTGTCTCGGGAGGGTTTGGTTGCTGTCTACTTAAGATCCAAACTCAAAATCATTGAGTTTGTGGAGCCTGTCAAGCTGGCAAGCAGCATCGGACACCATTCTCGGATGGTGATTCTTGGAGAGCCTCCAAGGTACTTCAACTAGTTCACGCTGATGTATGTGGGCCAATTAATACTCATTTTGTTACTGGGTCCAGGTACTTTTTATTGTTTGTTGATGATTTCAGTCGGAAAATGTGGGTGTATTTTCTGAAACATAAATCAGATGTGTTCAACACATTTCAGCAGTTTAAAGCCTTAGTTGAGAAAGAATCAGGTTCTCAGATTGTTACTGTAAGGTCAGATAATGGGGGGGAGTTTTGTTCAGCTGACTTCTCTTCTTTTTGTGCTACACACGACATTAAGCGCCAACTTACCACACCATACACTCCTCAGCAGAATGGTGTTGTTGAACGTAGGAATTGCACCATTATTGAAATGGTTCGTTCTATGCTGGAATACAGAAATGTACCTAAGAAATACTGGGCTGAAGCAGTTTATACTGCAGTCTACCTCCTGAATCGGTCACCTACACAGGCCGTTAAGAAGATGACTCCTCAAGAAGCCTGGTCAGGACGTAAGTCCTAAGGTGGGCCATCTGAAAGTCTTCGGTTCTACAACTCATGTATGGATTCAGATGCCAAGCGTACCAAGTTGGACTCCAAGAGCCAGACACTTATGTTTACTGGCTACAACGACAATCACAAGGCATACAGGTTGATTGATGTGGAGATGGATCGTCTCATATTCAGTCGTGATGTTGTGATTGATGAGACTACTGGTCCATTTGTTCCTAGTACCAGTCCTGCGGATCAGCCTATGCAGGTTCTTGATGAGGGTGTTCGTCTTCCTCTTGGTTCCCCTGATGGGAGGGCTTCAGAGCATTCTGACTTTGAAGATGAGGAGTCTACTAATCATGATATAGCACCACCTGATTTTCCTCAGGACTCACATCCAGATGACTTTGTTCCAGACATCCCAGGCGATGCTGTTTCTCCTATTCTAGATGTTGGCACATCTACTCGTCGGCCTAAGTGGTGGGCCAAGACTATCGGCGATCTTCATGATGATGAACTCATTGAGGGCAGATCAGTTCGTAGAAAGAGCAAGCAGCCCAACACAGTCAATTTTGCTCTTATGGCCAACGTCCACAACATCTATGAGCCTCATACCTACTCAGAGGCTAAAGGAATTCCAGAGTGGGAAAAGGCTATGCAGACCGAATATCATAGTCTTCTGAAAAATCACACTTGGGTTTTTTCTGATCTTCCTCCTGGGAAGAAACCTATCAGCTGCAAATGGGTTTACAAGGTCAAGTATCATGCAGATGGTACTTTGGACAAATACAAGGCCAAATTAGTTGCTCGGGGATTCACACAACGGGAGGGCATTGATTATGAGGAGACCTTCGCTCCTACTGCCAAGATGAGCACAATTCGTCTTCTTCTCACCATTGCAGCTCAATTTGGATGGACAGTTCATCAGATGGACGTAAGAGTGCCTTCCTCAATGGTGATTCAGGAAGAAGTCTAATGACGCAACCCTTGGTTTCAAGGTTGCCGCAAAGAACATCGTGTGTGTAGGCTCAGAAAGCGCTCTAGATGAAACAGGCTCCTGCAGTGGTACCAAGATTGATCAAGTACTTGGTTGATCATTGTTTTCTGCGCAAGCCCTTCTGACAATAATCTGTATGTCAAACATTCTGGTGATGATATTCTCTTTCTTGTTGTCTATGTTGACGATTTGATCATTACTGGGTTCAACATTTGATTGCAGCAATCAAATAGGATTTGTGTCCGACTTTTGACATGACAGATTTGGTGCTTCTCCATTATTGTTTGAGTATTGAGGTTTGGCAGACAACTGATAGTATTTTTATCTCTCAGTCTAAGTATGCTCGCAGTCTGCTTGACAAATTCCGGATGCAGGATTGCAAACCTGCCTCCACACCTATGGAAAAGGGGCTGAAGTTGTCAGCCAACTCTGATTTAGCTCTGGTCGATGAAACGACCTTGAGGCAACTAGTGGGTAGTCTCATCTATCTCATTGCCACTAGGCCTGACATCAGTTTTGCAGTGAGCTACATTTCTCGCTTCATGACAGCTCCAAAAGCTGATCATTGGATTGGAGCGAAGCGGGTGTTGAGATATGTTAAGGGCACTTCAGACTATGGCCTTCTGTATGGCAGATGCAAGGATCCAAAGCTGATTGGTTACACAGACTTAGATTGGGCAGGTTCAGTGGATGACAAAAAATCTACTTCTTGGTATGTATTCAGTTTGGGTACAGGTGCTGTAACATGGACCAGCAAGAAGCAACAGGCAGTGGCTCTTTCGTCCACTGAAGCTGAGTATCGCGGAACTGTTAAAGCAGCATGTGAGGCAGTTTGGCTTCGTAGGATTCTTTCTGACATGCACATGTGCCAAGCAAGACCTTCTCCCTTGTACACTGATAATCAAGGGGTGCTCAAACTTGCCAAAAATCCAGTCTTCCATGAACGTACCAAGCATGTCGAGCTTCATTGTCACTACATCCTCAAGCTGGTAGAAGACGGATCAGTTCAACTGCAATATGTTCCAACAGCTGATCAAACTGCAGATATTCTCACCAAGTCTTTGAGCCTGGATAAGTTTGAAAAATTTAGGGGGCAACTTGGTGTTGTTGACGGATTGACCATTAAGGCAGGGTGTTAGAATAATATTATTATTGTATTATTAATGGTCAATATTAGAATGCATTTATTTAGTTTAGTTTTGCTTGATACTGTTTCTACAATATCTTGGTTGGTAGATATCTTAAATATCTACAGTTTTTTGTATCTTCTTATATTATGTAACTTTTTTATGTTAATAGAAGACTCTTTACCATTTACAATTTTGATAATAACAAGAGCACTAATGATCTTTGTTTTGAGGTTCAGAATAAATCTATCTTTTTGTAAGGAAGAAGAGACACTTCTGTGAAAAAAGTTCTCTTTAAACAAGAAAAGTCTGCTAGTTTTGTAAAACACAAGCTTAAAGTTATTTCTTAAAAGGATGAAATCCATAGCTATTTGATTCCCAATGCGTGCACACACTACAGGTACTTTAACATTGAAAATTATGAACATTCATTGTAAGTGTTGAATCTAAATAGTCAATTGTAGTGGCTTTTTTAATTTGGTTATTTTTGAGTCCTTGATGTAACTATATTAGGTCTGGTTATATTGGTGTGTATGCTAAACTTTGATATGATTCCTTAAGATTTTTGACCATCAGTTATCCAGACCTAGAGCTTGATTATGATTCTTTACTCCCTTTGGGATTAGTGTTTTGTTTAACTTTATGCACAACATGTAAGAAAATTCTTGGCATAGATCACATGTGCCTAACTATTCAACCTATATGACTAAAGGTTCTTTTATTTCTATACTCCAGAAGTGTATGAGGTACTTGTTTGGTTTATACAATTGTTAGAGTAGTTTCACCCATAGTTCAAAAACTTGCATTTCACCCAAACCTAGCAGCCAAATTTTGACTTTTACCTGGTGACTTGGCAAAAACTTCAAAAGTTAACAAAATAATTTAATTCCTTATAAAATATAAATTTCATGCAAAATATCAATGTTATCAAATCCCTAGGAGAACCCTACATTTCTGGGTATGATTTGTCTTGAAATTGGATTGAAATATGATTTGATTGTGGAATCAAGTAGAGTTCTAGTTTTAGTAGTTGGAATTGTGTGGAAATGTCAAAGGGCGTACCTGGGTGATTCCAAGGTCGATGTGGTGTTTCCAAATCAATTCCCAGATGATTCCAAGGGTAGGTAAACTTTTCAATGCAATTCTTTTGACTTTGTAACCGTTCAAATCCTAAACAATAGCCTCAAGACCCTAAACAATTGGAAATACTAGTGACGAATGATGGCTCAGCTTTCTAGATTTGTGATTCTAATGATAGTGAGAATGACAAAAGAGAACATCAATAAGATTTTGAATGTGACTCATGAAGTTACTCTTACATGTTGGTGTCGTATGGGCTAATGTGCTTTATTGGCAAGTAGTTTACCATTTGAGGTATTTCACGACGAACTAGTCTTCTTCTTCACTAGGGAGAATCTCAAGCTTGGAAGGTTTATCCAAGCAATTGCCATGCACGCTCACATAATCATAATTTTTCTTGCCACTAGTTATTTAATATTATATTGATATGTTGATTAACATTATATAGCGAATAATTGTTTTATTGTTAGACCTTTAATATCCATGTTTCATTTGTTGGACTATAAATAGCCTTGATTTATTGTCTGCCTATCATATAGCAAATAGTAAAAAATCACCCTAATATACCATGGATGAATAATATATCCAAGATAATAGGGTTGGAATTATAATATTACCAAATTTTAATATTTATAATTTGATATATTCTTTTAAAAGCTAATAAAATATTTTAAATTTAATATAATAATATATTGGTGAACTTAATTTCTATGTTTAGGTTAAACTTTTTATATGTTTAATATTTTATATGTTTTTTATATGCACATACCTAGGACATACCCAGTGCCCAAAAAATTTCATTGTATCATGTATGGTACCCATGTATTGCACTTGTATCTAATTTTGATTCAATAACTTAGCAAAATGTAGTTACACAATTTATCAAATGATTTTGTACAATGTTGGGGAAGTGTTATGTTTTATATTTGAATAAAAAAGAGTACAAAATACTACTCGAATGTTAATTAGTTAAACTTGAATGTCATGATAAATATTCATTGTTCAATATTAAAATAACTATGTCAACAATTGGCATCATATGGATTTTCAATAAGATGATCATCACCATTGACATTAGATGATGTAGGTAGGATTGGAAGAACCACAAGCAGTGCCATCACCACTTGCACTAAAAGTATGCTCGCTATCTGACTCCTTAAATGCTACATGTGAAGTGGAAGCTAAGCACTTCAAGTTAGTATACTTTGGTTTATATCCCGCATCTTTGTTTCCTCTTTCTTGTAGTCATTTGTTTGTATAAAAGAAGGTGCAAGTTGGAATGCACATACACTAAGTCCTTAGCCTTTCTTGAGTGTAGTTAGTTGCACTTTATTGAGTGAATGAAGGAATATGTGCTCCAATCCTACTTAGATTTAGATGAACTAGCAACCTATTGAGACAAAGAGTTAGAGTTATAACATTTAAAATTATAAGTGAAACTTAAAACTTAAAATGTTCTCGTCTTTTTTCTATTTGATAAAAACTAAAAAACTTGCAATAAAATTTTGATTGCAAGAGGTTGTAGGTGTGGGAATGCTTGGCTCGTAAGTACCTTCAATTGTGAGAATCCTTATTAAACTTCTCACAAAGAGCTTCAATATGTTTTTGATAAAGTAAGCAGCATTTACAGGGTGCTGTACCCTTCACATAGAGCCACAAGGGCTAATAAAGTTCAAGTCCAAAAAAGCATCAAAAAACAAAAAGCCAAAAAACACACACAACGGAACAACAACACATGGATGAACAACGGACCAGCAGCAGACTATCTAGTATCTTCCTAGTTCTTAGATAGAAGATGGATGACATCATCGCCCACCCATTCCTGACGGTTTTCAGTCTTTTTCATGTCCATCTCGTCCTTCATCACCGCTGACAGGGTACTCGTGACACAGTGAACTAGCTTGACCGTAAAGCGGGTCAAGCCACAAATTTTTTTGTCCAGTTTGTCCATTCTATTTTTCAACACACTGAGCTCCTCCTCACCAACAACAGTGTTGCCGTGAACAGCGTGCTCCACAACCAGAGGATCTGAAGAATGAGAGGAAGAACCCTCCTTCTGAACGTTGCCCAAATCAGGCATGGAGCCAGGACCTCTCGCAAGCTCCTCCTCCTCACCATCCGACACCTTCTCAGCCTTGCTATCTTTGTTGTCCGACAACTCCTCTTCCGTATCTAGATCTTTAACTTGCACCTTATTCCTGTTCTTAGCCAGCCTACCCGAGCGCCTAATGATGGCATCACAACGAATAACCATTGTCTCCGCAGCCACTGTATCCCCCATAGAGTCCTTGGTCACCACATTTTTTCCTTTGCTCGGAGGCTCCTTTAGGCTTTTACCTTCCTCCTTGCCTTTCCTCTTCAGGGCGGGCTTACTAGGAGTCTTGGCAGGGGTGGACTTGAGATCACACAAACTAGCCGCCGCGCTAGTCTGGGCTGCTCCCTCAATTCCTTTGAGTTTCTTTGCAGCGGGTTTGGGTTTCAGCGAGTCAGTAGGGGCTGGGTGATTTTTCCTAGCAGGGCCTTTAGATTCGGCCGGGGATAAGTTGGTCACAGAGGGAAGCTCAATCTCTTCAATGCGAACAACCAAGATGGATTTAGGAGGACACATAGCAAGGTGGAAATGGTAGAGCCTCAAGATGAGGATTTGGGGAAGAGGCAGGGGCGTAGGGTCATTAGGATTCAGAGCAACAGCCTCCACACATTTCTCAACAGAATTTTCAAGGTCCATAAGCAGGAAAAAAGGAAAGCTTAATAAAACTTTATGCCTAAGGTGATTCAACAGAGGGAAATGGTAGAATTAATAGGTCTTGTACCTACCTTCCAACGTCACATATTTCATCAAGGCAAGGCAAACTTGGTTCCAAGGCGGAGGGAGGGCCTCGCGGTCAAAACCCGACTGGTTGCGCATCGACGCTTCATTCCCCACAAAGAACTTGTTCATACTTTCATTGTCTTGGGTTTTGGTGTGTTTCTGATGCTTCATACCGGTGCATTGGAGACCTGTCGCCTGCGCCATCACTTCTTCATCCACCGTAAAGGAAATGCAACCCACAATCACATGACGATCTTTCCACGAGTTAACAAACTGAGCGGACAGATTAGGGTCATGGCCTACAAGTCTCTCCATTAGAGGAGCAAGACCACCCTCGACACAAATGTGCCAAACAAGCGGATCCTTGCGGAATTCGCTGCAGTTATTTGGCTTTGTCCGCACCCTATCACCTCCCATAATGCCACTCTGCACACTGGATATCCAGAAACTCTGAGAGAAAACAAGGTTAGAGAAAATAGTAATGTGAAAAATCATCCGCACATTAAGGATTTTAGGCCAGAGACGACAATTTTTGATTATCAAGGCTAAGGACAGATCGCATGTATGAGCCAGTAAATTCCTAAAAGCAATCTTAGCGAAATCATAAATGAGGATCTCAGCATACAATCGACTAAGTAGGACGTGAAAGGAAAGGAAGGTTTGCCTTCCATGTGGACAAGGCACAAAAATCTAGGCAAGATGGCTGCGGGGCCAGAATTAGAAACATCTAAAGGGTTAGCTATCAGGGGTGGGCCAAAAATAGTTAACCAAAAAAGGATAGCTAAGAGACGCGGGTCCAAAATAGTAGACAAAAGAAATCCAAAAAGGAGCTTTATCTCATAATTATTAGTCACATCAAAATCAAAATCAAGGAGCTTGGAATTATGATAGTTTAACAAGATCCCGAGAAGGAGATTATGTAAGGTACGGTCCAACTTAGAGTTAAACATCAAGTACTTAACACAATATTTCATGATTTCCTTTTTCAAATCGGATTCCATCCCATGATTTGAAAAATGCCACTTGTTATCCATCTCATTGGTAAAATTTGTCCACATAGCCCAACAGACAAGCATGTGGACCCCCCAAATAAGCCAGCTAGGAGCTTGTTTAGTTATCATCATGAGTCAGGTATGGGGTTTGTTCCTTCAGTATTAAACCTTGGATGTTGGGAGGTAAGTTCCCTAATGCACGCCAACATTTGGCCAATTTCCAGTGTGCCCCCAGATTGGCTAAGGCCTTAGCCACTTGGTTCCCCTCTCGGTAAATATGGTTGGCAACTTTAAATTTTGGCTTAGACACAAGAGTCTGATGTCTAGAGGAATGTCTTTAGTACTCCACCCTAGCAATCTGTCAAAGTTAACAACATCAATAATAGCCTTCGAGTCTCCTTCAATATGCAAATTCTCAATCCCCATGGAAACAGCTAACTGTAAGCTCTTCAACAACGCTCTAGCTTCAGTAATCATTGAAGAATGGACACCAATCCCCCCAGCATAACTAGCCACAAGATTCCCTTTGTAGTCCCTAATCACACCTCTTATGCTTGCTTTGCTCGGGTTGCCCTTAGTAGCCCCATCAAAATTTAGTTTATACCAGCCCCTTTCAAGGGGTTTGCAAATAGTGGCATTCCAAGCTAGGGACCTAGAGTTGTCATAAGAGTTGGCATTCAGGTTCTGATGCCAAGCTTTTGCCATGCTAATTTCCACCTCAGTAGGACCTTTGTCCGGGGTTTTCCCTTTGAAGAGAGAAATGTTTTCCGCAATGAGCCTAGACCCAACCCCAAACACCTCTTTCGGATCCAATTCAATATTCCAGAAGATCCTATTGTTCCTTTCTTTCCATAGGCACCAACAGACAATGGGAGGGACCTGGTTCCAAATTTCACGAGTTAAAGGGTGGGTAAACGGTCCAGATCAGCTCAATATAAAGGAAGTGATGTCCTTACACATAATCCATTGGATTCCCAATCTTCTCAAAACTAGCTCCCACACCTCCATAGCAAACAGGCAGTGTAATATCAGATGATCCATCGATTCTTCGTTACATTTACATAAAAAGCATCTATTAGGGATCTGGAACCCCCTTTTCCTCAAATTGTCCTGAGTAAGAATCTTGTCATTACAGGCAGTCCACCAAAAGAAATTAACTTTCAGGATCATGTGACGATTCCAGACCTTCTTCCATAGCTCCATGATAATACCCTGGTCAGATAGCAGATTGTACGCCGATTTAACTGAAAGATCACCCTGAACATCATGAATCCAAAAGAATTCATCCCCCCTGCAAGAAGAAGGAAGCCTGGAGAGGGAGAGATTATCCTGTAGGGTCTTGGCAAGGAGACATAGATTAGGCGATAAAGGGCAGCAAAGGCTTAAGTCATTCCATTTCCTACCACCTTGAGGCCTAAGGAGGTAATCATTGATATAAATACCAAAATAATGTTGAGCCAAACCCATAAGATTCCTGAATTCATAATTTTCTAGGGGAGTGTCAAATAACCAAGTGTCCTCCCAGAATCTGATTTTATTACCATTATCAATCTTCCATTTGATCCCATTTCTCAGAAGATCCTGTAAACTGCATATGCACTTCCAAACCAGGGACCTCGTAGGGTGAGCTTCCGAGAGGCAGTCAATCAGAGGCCTGTTCTATAGGTACTTTGCGTTCATGATCTTATACTAATCCTTCCTATCCCTCAAATGATCCCAACCCACTTTGGCCATCAGAGCTTTATTGGTATTAGAAATAGTCCTAATCCCAAGCCCGCCACAACTTTTAGGTTGGCAAACCTTGACCCATTTAACCAGGGTGAATTTCTTTTTATCCTCGATCCCTGACCAGAGGAAAGTCCTTTGAATTTTCTCCAATTTTTCAGCAATATATCTAGGCATCTATAAGATGGATAGAAAATAGACTGGGATACCTTGAAGAACAGTAGAAAGAAGCTGTAACTTACCAATGTGGCTAAGTAAGGAACCTTTCCATCCAGCTAGCTTCCTTTGGATCCTTTCGAATATAGAATTCCAAAAATCAGGAGTAACCTCCTTGACAGTAAGGGGAAGCCCGAGGTATACCCAAACAGCCCAAAACAACAGTCACCCGAGTTTGCAAATTAGGAGTGCTGTTGAAGAAGTAAATCATGCTTTTATTGTAGTTAATACATTGACTAGAGCAAGCAACATAATTGGTAAGACAGTTTTTCCATTTCCTGGCTTCAATCACAGAGGCTTTTCCAAAGAGGAAGGAATCATCAATAAATTGTTGGATCACAGTCGACTCTAGGGAAGAAGTAGCCTTTATTCCCTTAATAGAGCCTTCAGACAGCATATTAGAGAAATTTCTGCCCAGGACATCTGCCACCATGATAAACAGATAAGGGGAAAGGGGGTCACCCTGTCTGATACCTCTCCCATCTTGAAAAAACCCAAAAGGTGACCCATTGACCAGAACAGAGTACTTGACCGTCATAATACATTCCATTATTATATTGATCACCAATTGGTTAAACCCAAACTTAGCAAGGACTTTAGGGACAAAGTTCCAGATCACCTTATCATAGGCCTTAGAAATGTCAAGCTTAAGGGCCATACCAGCATAGTTGCATCTATCCATGGAGTGGAGTAATTCATGTGTGGTTATAGTAGCATCAAGGATATGACGACTTGGCACAAACCCTTTTTGAGTAGGGCTGATAATTTTATCAAGAAGCGGTTTGATGCGGTTAACCAAGATTTTAGAGAGAATTTTATAAAAACTATTACACAGACTGATGGGGCGAAATTCAGTCATATGTTAAGGATCAACAACCTTTGGAATTAAAGCTATGAAAGTGTGATTTAGTTGCTTAATAATCTTATCAGATTTGAAAAAATCACTAGCAGCTAAAACCAGGTCCTCGCCAACAATCTCCCAGAATGTCTGAAAGAAGGCCAGAGGGAAACTGTCAGGGCCAGGGGCTTTGAATGCCCCCATACTGAAAGTGGCCAACTTAACTTCCTCAGGAGTGACAACACTGAGGATACCCAAATTATCGCTCTGAGATATTAAAGTCGGGAGCGGGTCTAACAGCAGCCTGTCAAGAGCCGCGTTAGGGGCCTCCTCAAGAGACGCAAAAGCCTTTTGAAAGTAGTCGGCAGCCACTAAACTGATTAGGGAAGGCAAATTGACAATCTCGCCTTGAGCATTGTATAACTTGGTTATCTGATTCCTTTTCTTATGTTTGATAGCAGAAATATGAAAGAATGAGGTTCCTGTCACCTTCTTTCAGTCATTGAACCCTGGACTTCTGCTTCTATAAAACATCTTCTTTCTTAAGAATTTGTTCCCACTCCCTTCAGTTCTCCTTCCCTTGATTGCAAGTAGGAAGACTGATATCACCCTCCATTTTCTTTTGAACCAATTTCAATTTTTCCCCAATAATTTTTTTCTCCTAGAAAATTTCCCCAAAAACCCTTTTATTCCAGCCTTTCACCATACATTTAATTTGCTTGAGTTTAAAAAAGATCCTGAACATGGGAGAACCACGAACGGGGATATTCCACCATTCAGCAATTTTATTCTTGAAATTGGGGTGGGAATTCCACATAATTTCAAATCGGAAGGGGAAAGGTCTGACAGTAGACTTGTCACATGAAGTCAGTAATAACGGATTGTGATTAGAGACCGTCCTGGGAAGAGCCCGCAGAGTGGCGTTGAGCAAGCTAGTCTAGTTACTAGAACAAAGGAATCTATCCAATCTAACTTGTATTAATCCTTCCCCCAAGTGTCTGTTGGTCCAGGTAAAAGCTTGTCCTGATAAGTCGATGTCAATCATGCCAGTAGAACTCAAAAAGTTTGCCAGGTCTACCGTGCTATCAGAATAATCAATTAGACCACCGCTTTTCTCCGAGGGAAATAGAGGGGAGTTGAGATCCCCATCCACGAGCCACTGATTCCCACTATTGTTTTTCATCCAAGCAGAAAGAGCCTGCCACAGAGCATTTCTAGCATTCCTCTGGTTGGGCACATAAACATTGACAAGAGACCAAGGGCCACCATGGAAGGTAAAAGAAACACCAACACTACTTCGACAACAGAATAGTTCAATGCCATTAAATCTAGAAGGGTTCCAAAGCACAGCTAGACCCCTAGAAGCCCCTTCAACATCACTATAGGAATAAGTGGCCCCTGCCATAAGTACTTAGCTATATTATCAAAATTAGCTTTTTTCATCTTGGTTTCTTGTAATAGTAAAACATCAATCTTATGTTCTAAAACATAGTTTTTAAAGCAAGTTGCTTATGGGAGCTGTTCAGCCCACGCACATTCCATGACATGACCTTCATTTTTGACCTTTCTTGGAGGACACTTCCAATGTCCTCTGTTTACCTATGGCAATCTCATTTGTGGTTTCTCTTAATCTCGTCGATCTCTGAGTTGGCCTACCAGGCTTAGACTCACCACCCACATCCGCCTTTTTCTTCCTCCCTTTTTTCTTTGGGGTTATCCAATTATCCTCATCAACAACACACTCTATCTTCGAGTCCTCAAAGTTGAAGACTACCACATCTCCATTACCCATATCCTCCCAGATTTCACCCTCTTCCCCTCAATTCTCACTAGTTCCCTCTGAAGCCACCTCTAGTTGGGCACCACCAGTAAGCACAACACCCCTAAAAGCCGGGCTAGAGGAAGGGTTAGAAACTTCCACATCCTTTCCATAGACCAAAGACTCGGCTAAGGAAAGATTTGCAAGACCTAAAGCCGGGTCGACATTGGTCACTAACTCAGGAATAGGAGCACCAGAGCTAGGAGGAGTAACATTGGTCTCCAACTTAGGAGAAGGAACCACAAAATTAGGAAGAGCAAGTAAATCTGGTGATGATGTCATAGCACCACTGATTGGTTCATCCATTTCAGGGGGGGAGCTAGCAGCAGCAACAGAGTCCCTCGAGTTAGATTCCTTCTTAAAGGAGGACTTACAATCAGAAATAAGGTGCCTTGGTTTGGCACATTTTTGACAGTAGACTACAACATTTTCATAGCACACAAGCTGGACCCATGTCTCAAACTTTGAGCAGAGTTTAATAGAGTTAGGAAGCGACTTGTTCACACAAAAACGGGCAAACACTAACCTGGACATTGATCTAGTGATGGAGTCGGAAGTTATGAATTGACCCAAGGAATCACCAATGCTTTTAAAGATAGATTCATCCCAATATTCCAATGGTAGTTCAGGCAAGCGAATCCAAACCGGAGCCAACTTGTTAAGATCCACTGCAGGGTCAAATCCCGGCTTCCAGCGGCATAAAGCCAAACTGTGTTTTCCATACACAAAGGACATAAACCAAATCTTCAAAAGCTGTGAACTTGAAAAGGAAGAGACCACCCGACATAGCACAAATGTCCATGCTACCCTTGAGACGCCATTTAGCAGCAACCCATCTTTGGACCATATCAATAGTGGGCCGGAAGGAGAGAAAATGTCCCACAACTGTGTTCTCCATGGAGGAGAGAATCCTATCACTGACCGTATTAGAGATAGCGAAATCCGTTCCAGAAGCTACAACTTCAACCTCTTGAGAAGGAGGACAAGAGTTTTGTTTACCATTGGTCAAAATATCCTTCCAACCATTTGATTTTGGAAGAAACACGACCGCCAACACTTCAACCGATGTCACAGGAGGTACCGAAAGATTCTCCGCCAAAGGACCGAACCCTCTAGGAGTGCCTCCCGAGGGACACGGGTTGGAAAGAGACAAGGCAAGGCTCGGGTCAGGGGGGAGTAGAGGGGGATCGTGGGGTACCCCTAGGGCAGATTCCACCATGCGCATAGGCTGTTGACCATTGGAATGTACAAAATAAAAAAATTCACTTGTGACTACATCTTGCAAATCGGGATTGGGTAACAATCTATGAAATGCAGCCACCTTTTGCTATCTTAAAAATATCTATATGGTGCAATCCTTGTTGGTACAAAAATGATCCCAACAATACGAATATTTTGGACTCATTGCAAAGGCAAGATAATATAGTGGGGTGGTCATTATGTTGCATCTCTCAACAAAATCTTATGCACCTATTTGAATAGAGTTTATTCAAGATCTTACTCGTTCTTATTTATGATGGTTTTCATCGTCTTAATCATTAAGTTGATGCCATTATATCTTTCTCCAAAACAAGGCTTATTCATGTTAGTATGATGGGTTTTATTCACAATGGGCTTGATGAAACTAAGGAGATATCGGATATGATCACACCAAGTGTCATTAGGGATTATCAGTTTAATATTTGTTGCCCTTTCAATGTTGGATTGCCTCCATATGGATCAAACTTGGTTGATGACCACTACTGAAATGCTTACCAAACATTGATAAATCGTCTCAAGATTATTTTGTTGGAGGCAAAATAGGTCTCAACAACCTATTAAAAAATAAAATAAAATTTAAATTTAAATAAGAAAATATGAGTTAATTTTTTTTTTTTGCTGAAGTAAAACATAAATATTTATATCGTTTCACTTACCTTTAGGAGCTCTAATTTCAAGAATGTTACAAATATGCCTTGCCACATCTAATGGTTGACAATGACTTAGATCTCTTCATTGTCAACATCATAGATCGCAAACCCTGTGAGTATTTCTAAATTGCATGAGTAAACATAGGTTTAACTTGTGAGTCTCTACAGACAAGTTGCAGATGAAAACTTGCCAGGTTTAAGACAAAAAATCTTCGGATTTAAGATGAAACTCACCAGGTTTCACACAACTCCAAGGTAAAAAATCGCAGCGCAGGATTGAAATGCGTTGATGCAGGAAAAATGCATCAATACAAGTTAAAACATGGTTTAAAACACATATTTCACACATTTTTCCTATAAAAGTTTAAAACCTTGCATTCACCTCTCCAATAAACCTTAGTTTTTGTCGAGTTGTTGCCAAGTCGAAAATTTTGGGCTTGCCAAGTACTCTTCGAGTCTGAGTTTGCAAACTATGGTCAACATACACTTGTTTGATCCTATTGATTTGGTGCCTATGTGTTTTATCATATGATTGAGGGAGTGGACGACACAAGGTGTCCAAAAGATGTGTGAATAATGTTTCTTAATGAACAAAACAGCCTCTCTACAATTTTTTTGCATGGTCTGTTTTGACTTGAACAACATTATGAGGTCCCACTTCTGCAATGACTGCTATGAAGGTGCCAACAATAAATTGGCCATTCTTTACTTGCCCCCTCACAATGCACAATTCTCAAAAACATTGGTCTGTTAGGGGACAACGCAATCACATTAATCGAGGAATGGTTTCCAACATCCTTCCATCCATTGAAAATGATGGCACCCTTGTCTTACCCATGAATCTCATATGGGATTTAATGAATCTTCTACAAGTTTTATCTCCATTTTAAATTAAGTGCCACACACTTCTCATACCTAATCTCTTGTACCCTTTTGAAGTCTTAATTTTTCTCACAATTTCTTGGCAATATGGCGGGTGAACAACACTGAAAGCCACTCCATTTGCAAAGATACATCTTGTAATGTGTTGATCGACAGTCTTTTGGGACTCATTTTCAAATGCCATTTCTAATATTTCTAATGCTTCCTTTGGTCTCTTATGTGAAGTAGTCTCTTTTAAGGTGTGGCTAAAGATGGTTGGCTTTCTACCACAACTTTACGATTAGATGGGGGTAGAGGGGGCTTCATTGCTTGAAATCCTTTTTTTTGCCAAAGGATGGTTTGGTCTATAGATTGTTGTGTCATTTGCTTTCCCCTACTCTCTAATATATACTATAATTTGAGCTTATGGCATAGATACACCCATAGAAGCATAAATCGCCAAAAAACGGCTAAATCGCGATTTTGAAAAAATCTGCAGGGTCGCCGATTTTTTCCCTGAAAAAATCCCGATTTTTTGGGCAGTCAACGCTGTCAAAAAATCGTTGAAAATCGGCTAAAAATCGGGGTTTTTTCGACCAAAAATCGGCAAAAAATCACGAAAAATCGCG
>VDFB02288098.1:0-43633 GCA_007258455.2 Sequoia sempervirens | reverse complement strand
ATATAGATGAACAATGGAAGTTGTGGTTGGTAGTCTATTAAAATAATTGGTCAAAGAGTACTTAGCGTAGGTTATTAGTGACCAACTATATTTTATAATGAAAACAATATAGTGAGAAACTATGATGTATGCAAGATATTTTATGGTAAGTTAAAATATTTAAAATATTTTCTTTTAAGACACATGATTTTAGAAGCCCCTTTCCAACAATGGGGAATTAATTTCATTGGTGAAATCATTGAAAGATCAATCGGGGGTTTGAAGTGGATTCTTCTAGAAACTAATTATTTAACCAAATGGATTGAATTCATCCCCACCATAAAGGAAACTAGAAAGGTATTAATGGATTTTGTCATGAAACATATAATCAAAAGGCATGGAGTTCTAAACAAGTTGATAATTGATAATACAATACATTTTAGATCAACATTGAAACTTATTATTCTTTTCTCATAATATGGCATTAACTTATCTTTGTTATCCCCCTATCATCATCAATGAGATGTTGAACACATAGAATCTAGGAACATCCTTTACCTATGCAGGTGTCATTTTCAGCACAAGCACACACCTAACCTACACAAGCATTGCATCTCGCACAAGTGCATACTTTAACTTCAAAGGAACACACTTATGAAATGCAATAACTACTTTAGCACAAGTTTGGAGTTATCTAACACAAGTATTGAACCCTTGAGTGTAGGTGTAGTACCTAGCACAAGGATGATTTCCCCCCAAAGGTGTCAATTTATTGGACATGGGTGTCATTTTGTTCTACAAGCATTGTTTAAGGCACAAGAACAACTTCATAAAATAAAAACACCACAATCATGTGCACAAGCATAGTTTGATAAAACCACACCTCTATTTTCCCCCACTTCCTAGCCTAATCTACCTGCATTTATTACCGCCTAACTACGTTGAAATCCCTAGCTTAGAGAACTTACTAGATCTCCTGCATTGATTGCTCATTGGTACTCTCGAACTTGCTCCACATGATGCAAATGCTAAGGAACAAGAACTATCTCTCATTCTCCCACACTCCTCTTCTTCTCTTAATTGGAAAGGTGAAAATGATGCCTTTGCCCCCCCAAGGCCTATTTATATGCCACTTTAATCCTAGTTATTCCAAGGCATGTAAGAATTCCCTATTTCTTCCAATGCCACATATTTCTAGACATATCACCCTCTTCCTTTTCATTCTTATATCCCTTAATGTGAGTTCTTCTCTTCTAAACCCACCTTTTTTGAGATCACACCAAAACATAATTTTAAATTTTTTTCTAGTCAATCTCTTGACAAGGCATAACCTCCTATTTCATTTAACCTATTGGAGCAAACTTTGAAATTCTTTAACACATCACTTCAGATGTTGCATCAAAGAGGGGAAAATGTAGACACCCCAATTCTAACATTACACTTTAAATTCATTAAAAATTTTAATTTAATTAATCCTACCATTACCCCATAATTAATTAAATATTATAGTATTTAATTACTTATTCCATCTTTATCCTATAATTAATTAAATGTGGTATTTAATTAATTATCCCACTTTACCTCTTAAATTAATTAAATATTATATTATTTAATTAATTATTCCACCTCTCTTCTAAATTAATCAAATATTTAACTTAATTAATTTTCATTAAGTATATTTTATTCTCCTACCTAAGGTTAAATTATTTCTTTAGTGCAAGGGTATGTGCAAAATCATGGTGCTACCAAAAAGTGGCAATATTTGTAGGGTATGTGGCTGACGACTTTTTTTTCACCCAAAATTAATGAAACGAAAAGGGTTTTAGAGGAGATTCTCATCTTTCCAAAAATATAAATTATGATTTAATTTGAATTTAATAAATAATTATTATTCATTTTCTATTAGAATTACGACTAAAGTCCTGATCGATAAGCTGATTGAAAAACATCTATAACTTTCAAACGGTATCATATTTTTTAATCCAAAACATGCATCACATTCTATGCTTTACATAATATAGGATTAAAAAAATAAAAATTAAATTTCATGAAGTTTTGACCCAAGTTAAGGTGGTTAGATAGACGAAGTTTTTATATTTTCTAAAAGTTGTAATAAAATTCATAATTAATTATTTACTTAAAAAATTACAAAAAATATGCATCACATCCGAACATGAGTCCCTCTACTTCATATATAAAATCTTACAAAAAAATTAATACCTTTATTATGGTTAGGTGGCTCTATTGCATTAACCTACTTTATTTTCCCCCAAATTTAAGTACTAACAGATTGAAATTTTGGAATTTTCACCAAATAGATTCTACTATTTCCTAAATAAACCTAGTAGTTTACAAACTAAATTCAAATTTCTACAAATTCTATTCTTACATATTTTTGAAATAGTATAGATAACTTATTCAAATTTTTACGTCAATTTTCCTAACACTAATTTTTCTGAATTTTTTGCCACTTCTATGGGCTTGTTTTTTGTTAATTCCATGATCCCGCACATACCCTAACCTTATTCTTTTCCCCCTCAAAAGCCACTAATTATTTAATCTTAGATTAATTAATTAAAATCCCTTCATTATTATCCATTTAGCCAATTTCCCTAATTTTAAATTCTTCCAATGCCACATTCCCCTCCCATGCTTGCTTCCTCGTGTCTCCAATAAATTCCCACATCCATCTCATTAAATCTACTAAAGACAAATGTCACTTTTTGAGTTGACTTTGTATGGAGCTATCTCTCTCCACTCCATAAAATCCAATTTTAAATTATACATCTATCCCTTCCAATCATTTCCATCCAAGCTCACATTATCCTCAATTCCTCACACAACACTTGTCCTCTTTTTCTTGCTTGAGAGCCTCTCAACCTGAGCCATTGATCTTGTGCCAAGATCTAATCCCTTCATATTTTTGAGTCTATTTATATAAATAGAATCTATCAACCTCCATTTATCATCAAGTCTTGAATGATAGCTAGATTATGTTGGAATTGTTGAGCAATCCACATTAGCAAGTAAGAGATAAAATCAACAAGTTTCTTGGGTGCAAAGAATGTGTAGAACATCAACCATGCAGGTGAAAGTGCATTGAGGTATAACAATTTGTGTGCTTTTGATTTATGATTTCAATCATTTTATGCTCTAGTCCTTTTTCACAGCTTCAAAATCAATGCATAAAACCCAAGTGATATGGGCATTGAATCTATAATCCATTGCCTCAAAAAAGATCTCTCCATACCATCATTGAGAGGGTAAACATTAATAATGTCAAACAAATGATTATATACATTCGTTAAGATCCATACAAGCTAATAAGTTGAATCAAATCCATGGTCTACCACATAGGAATGCCACCGTGGAACCAAAAAAGTAGCAATGCTTCCACAACCAACTTTGTGATTGATTTTGAACATGTTCCCATTTGGCCAAATAAACCAACATGTTATACAAAACAAAACATGAAATCTTAACTTCTTGAATGCATAAAAAATCTAAACTAGAATGTTGTTGATGATTACCCAATATAAAATACTTCCCAAAGAGGTTAGTAAGACTTCAGACATTCTAATATATTAAATTGATGGGCGGTATTCTTGCATATCATCACAATCTAACTCATCCAAAGTGGAAAAGAAATTTTACAACAAAAACTGAGTAGATAGAGCCTGGCTAGATGATTGGTGTGAAATTTCTTCATTTCTCTTAACCAAACCCACCATCCTACAAGCTCTCAAGAGGGCTATGATAATGTCACAAGGTCTTTGGTGATGTAGAAGGATGCATTAGAAATTTTGATTATGATGAGAGCACCATTGCTCCAGCCGAGGCATCAAGAATACTCTGAATGAGAAAGGAGGCTAGTTGAAGTGACCATAACTCCCCTCCCTTCTAAAAATGGCTTGAAATAGTAGGTTGTGCTTGTCTAATAGTCAAAGAATCTTGAGATTTATTTTGGGTATCACCAACAAAGGTGGATTATTCTCTTTGATTATTAATTTTTTCCATTTATCTTTGTCTTTCGAGTTGGTAGCCTAAGAAAAATGAGGAAGCTCTAAAACTCAAAGTGGAGACTTAACCCTAGGTGTTGCTAAAGGAAAATCCTTAATTTTATGCTTAGCCGATTCACATCTAAAGTAATTGTTAGATAAATTTAAATACAAGACTCATTGATTATGATGAAGATTGCTAGTTTAGATATCTATTGACTCTTTCAAGTATATAGACAAATTCACCTCAACACAAATCCATTTCTAAGGGTGGGCTTGATAAAAACTATTTGAAGATCAATGCAAACAACCTTCCCTAGAGATGAGACAATAACGTCAAAAAAATTCTAACAAGGCAAGGGGAGATTGGGAAATTCAAGCCATATAGGCACACAAAGTATTTTATCATCTGAGATGGAAAAGTATTAGGTCTATGGTTGAAATACCAACAAAGATGACAAAACATTCCATGGGCCATGCTAAAGAATAGCCTGGGCATGATCGACCTTAGGAATTTACAAAAATAAAAAATCCCTTAGTGAGGTTTTAAACAACATCTAGGTAAACCCCATGTAGGGCCTAAGATTTGGCAACCCAATCCCTTAGCATGCTTTCAATTGGAGTTCTCCCCACAAAATAACTAATAAGAGAATGGTGCTCTAACCATTTACATGCACTATCAAATTCACGGATGGGTAAAATGACATCCATTGGAGTTTCAATAGACATGTCTCATGGAATACTTTCAACACAAATTTCTTGGGATGCTTGTTTAGAAGAGCCATGATTAAGAGTCGCCTAACCATCAACACCAGAAAAAAAACTTCTAGGTTGAAACCAATTGAGAACATATTAAAAGAGGCTTAAAAATCCTGCAATAAATGTGGTATGACATAAGAAAAAACCACAAGAGAAAGCCAAGTTATGTAGACAAAGGACAAAAGCCTAGCAAAGCACATTCCATCTTTTTCATTATGACTATCAGATTGTGGCATATTATAAATTATATTATCTCTTATTTTGTACTTTTTCATTTTCTTTCTTTTATTTATTTTCATATTTTGGCTGGACTGAAGAACAGTCAAATCTGGATTTCAATGGAGTAAAAATAGAAATGGTAGACAAGAAGAATATTCAGGTACACGTTTTTCTTGAGACTTATTCTGATGCACGATTCTCACCGTAAAGATTCCAACATATCTTTAAAAGTCTTTTATTTTTCTCCTGTAAAATTCAATGGATGGGGAGAAACCGCGTAAGGAAAATTCATACAAAGGTGCCTGTCACCTGTCAGTTGTCACTCACACAAAACTAAAGTTTGAAAATCAAAACCAGCACAAAATAAGATGTGGCCTTGCTTACAATTTACGCAATTTAATCCATTTTTGACTGTTAACGCGTCTCTATTATTAACAAAGTCAAGTCATGCAGAGAAAAACATGTTTTCGTGGCTACCTACCTACTCACTTTTTCTAACATCATTAGAGGAGAGACTTCATCATGTTCCAATAGTTATAGTATGTAGTATGTATCATTGAAGTTTAACTAGTGTTATGGTTACAGTAGATGATGAAAATTATTAGTTAATTCATGGCACATATTTTTTATATCACAATTTATTTTAGTTAGTTTGAATTTTTGAAAGTTTATGAAATAGATGTAAATAGAGTTAGTTTGAGTTTTTGTAGAGTTTATGAAGTAGATGTAAATGCAGTCAGTTTGAGTTTTTCAAAGTCTATGAAGTAGATGGAAATGCATGATTTTGGTTTAAATTATGTATTTTTTTACAATTGAAGTTTTAGATAAAAATTATTAATCCATCATCCTAAATGTCATATAAAACATTGATTGATAAACATGTACAATTTATAGACCCTAGCACGTATTATAGACCCTAGGTTTATTTTTATCATGACAGATTCACTTAGTAAACTTACATTATATCACCTTCGATCATGGTAGCTTTAATAATATCCCTAATTTTATTTTTTATCCCTATATCTTAATTTTTATACCCCTTCCTACTACAATGCTCCTATTAAAATGTCTCATCCTTTTATCATATATCTTAGATATTTATTTTTCATTATATACTTATTTATACCCCTTATATGTTCAATTGAACATTTCATTTCCACCACTACTAGAATCAATTAAAAATGAATTATTTTGAATGGATTTTGATAGGGGATTATGAAAATAGAATAAATAATATATATATATATATATATATATATATACTTATAATAATTGAAAATTGATCCCTAATGCAAAGTATAATTAAAAAAATTAAGGGTAACTATTTGATGTGAATATGAGGTCAATATTGATTTCCTTTACATGTTTGGATCAAGAAAACAAGTTAATACTTGAGCAAAGGGTAAATAGAAAGAACCTACAAAGATAATTATCCACCCATCTCATATTTACTCATCAAAATTGGAAAGTTTCTATTTAATGTTATCATGTTGTAATATTTTAAATAAAGTATCTATTAACTCTTTAGAAAAGTTATTAAAAATGGTTTAAAAAGGTAAATATTTTTTTCTTATCAATATCATGTAAGACACTAATTTGATGTATGAGACCATATTAATGATTTCCCGTGAGGAAAGTTTTTTCCCATTTACCTTATATATTATTCTCCAAGGTGTACTTATGTTGAAGTACTCTTTTTGAATCAAATAAGCATCTCATCTATGTTGTACACACACTATTATTTCATTCACTTATGACTAAACAAATATATATGCAATCTTGACATGAATAGCATAACTAATTCCTCCTTGTCGACTGACAAAAACCAAAAGTAAAGAGTTAAATTTAAATAATTTATATTTTTCTCAACCTCCTATATCTTAGACCTGACCCACAACCACTTCTGCTCTCTTATCCTCAATACCTAAGAAAAAATGATATAATTACCTTCTCTACACTAGATGGTATATGGAGGTGTGTGCACAAATATGTGAGATGAAAAAGTGGCCAAAAACTATCTTTTTGGTTCAAATAAGTCATAATGTGATTGAATTAAATAAATAACATAATTGTGTTATGGTTTGTTAGTAACTAGCCTTAAGCATTATCATTATCAAGCTAAAACATGATCGTGTTATTAAGTACTATAAACAAAAGAAACACGTGACCTTCATTCTAAAATTTTACCTAGAATATGATCTCAATATTGTGTAAGTATGTTTTCTTTATATTGGAGCTAATCCTAGGAAGGAGCCATGCTACCCAAATGAGCAAGTGATGAGTGATTTTTTTTCTATTTTCAACAACTAAAATTGACAAACACCTCCAAACCCTAATCCACCTAATTAAACACACAAGGAAAACTCTTTCTAAAGAGTAGACACAAACCAATCCCCCTCAAACACCTTCATTCATTTGAAGGTATCCTCATGAGACCTATAGACACTAAAATATTCTTTTGAACATCTCCTATTAATGTATCATACCATTAATTATACCATTATCATTTATCACATTAATCATATTATCATAAATTTATTATTTATACTATTTATCATCTATCACCATTTTTCATAATTTAATCTGTTAATTAAATAATATATTATTATTTAGTTAATGTGAGCTAATTGTCTACTTTTGATGAATAAATGAAATTCCATTATTATCCTTTCACAAGTTAACTCGTTTTTCAAATTAGTAACTTCTTCATCAAAAAATTTATTAAATAAATTACGTAATTCATAGTTATCTTATCACAACTCAATTCATTCTTCAAATTAGTAACTTCCTCATACAACTATCCATTTAATGAATTAATAAGATTCATTCCATTATCAATTGAGAACTACATTCTCCACTCTCTTGAGTTGGTTCCAAAGTTAGTCTAGCTAACTCCAAGTCTTTGATCTTATTGTCATCCATCCATTGATTATTTTAAAAATTTATAAATTCCTATATCCACTCATCATTTTAGGATGAAGTATTTATGCAATTTTATTCTATTGTTCAATACATTATCAAAATCCACAGTGTTATGCTATTGAGTTGTATCCATACCTATATATGAGCAAGTTGACATAGCAAGGTTGATCTAAGATATTCAATGAATTTGATTTCTTTGTTTTTTATTTTTTGCTATTTTCAAGCTCTTATTTGTATCTTATTTTAGTTTCATTGATTATATTCTAGTGGACTCAACATGAATAGACTAACTACTAACCAATTGTGTTGTGTGGAAGTTTCTTGTGCCTTTTATTTTGTAAGCTCTTTGTATTTTTAGGTAGTTCCAAATATTGATATTTTATAGAAGCCTCAGACTTGCATTTGGAAGGGTTGAGAAACAGATTTTGATATATTAAAGTTCATATTTTCTTTATAAAAAAATTATATTTTTGTAGGTCACTTTGGGATTTGATGGTACAAAAGTTGGAGGGTTAGGATTAAATGGATAAGGATAAAGGATAAAGGAAAATTAGTTAAAATAATAAATATTTACTTAATTAATGGAATCATGTGAAGGGGGAAAATAATTAAATAAATAGCAAATAATTATTTAATTAAATTTTATGATAAAGATTGGGAAAATGATGAAATCAAAATTAAATAAATATTTTAAATATTTATTTAATTAAATGGCTTATGATAGGCTAAAATTTAGGTGTGGTTGGGAAAGGTCAAATTTTAGGTGTCTACAATCCCAATTCCCTAACTCTCATCTTTTTTCTAATAGAGTGGTAAATGTTTTTGACTAGGAGCTATGAACTGGAGAGGTCACAACCAAGGGACCTCATCCCCAACATAAATACTCAACAATTACACCACAATGGGGTTTGAACATTGATGGCAAGAACAACATCACAACAACTTAACCGTCACTCCATTCCACTATTGGCCCCCAACTCTCATCTATTACAACAAAAAGATTTTATAATTTATAACCAACCCAGAAAACTAGGCACCCAAACTAGTGTAGCTATCTTTCTCCCACCTTTGAAATTTTTTCAAATTTTTGCTTCCTCATTTTTCTTCAATTTTATGGGCATTTGGAACCCATCACCAAAAATACCTAAAAGAGATAAAAACTTCAAGTGGAGCTATAACTTTTGATTTGGGCACTCGATTGAGTCCATTTATAAAAAAATAAAATTAAAAGCTCAAAGTAATCTATGGCCTTGAGTTTTAGGGCCTCATTCAATTGTTTAAAGCCTCAAATTTTAAATTTAAGATATTTTGGTAATTTTCATATATTTGAAACTTCAATTACTTGATATATGTAGACAATGTCATTGGTTGAAATTCATTTTGGTAGAGGTAAGGAGAGAGTGAGAGAGAAAGATGATACAACTTATTGACTATTGAAATTTGACCTCCTGATTACTAAAATTTGGCATGTTGATTACTAAAATTTGACTATTTGAAAAATTATAAGACCTTCCAAAAACTAGAATTTGTGTTATAACTCTAAGAGATCTAAAACCACTCTCAAACATCCTAAAACTATATACATGAAATATAAATTAAAGTATAAGAAAGTAAATGTTTATTTCATGTATATAGTTTCCCTAACAGAGAAAGAGAAAAAGAAAGTTCACAAAAAGGTATTGCAAAAATTCATGCTTCAAATTTTGCACTAGCCAAATGGAGCACTTCATTTGGATAGCGCCAAATTTGGCACTCGAAGTTTGAAATACTGAGCCTTAGGCTCAGTCATCTGAGCCATTTCCAGGAGCACCACCAAAATGGTCATTTCAGGTAAAAAAAAAAAAAAAGTGGTACCCTTTGTGTCACAACTTGGTGCACTTACTGTAAAACCCCGTCCCACAACCTAGAGGACGATGCAACACTACGGAAGCACAACTAATTTTTTTTCTTAAAAAGAGTAAAAATGATGAGTGAAGTAAACTACTCTAACACATACATCCTTAAGGCCACACAACGTTTCTACATGTGAAATTCCAAACTTACAAATTATTCTAAAACATAGTACATGGAATTAACTCATGATAACAACATAAAACAAAGTAGTAATCCATTGCAAATTAAGTCTAATACATAGAAATGTAATGAGCATATTTCCATAGATACAACACCATATAAACCAAATATAACCCATTTAATCGAACGATAAATAAATCATACTTAATGTTACAATTACATCACAAGGGTTCTCCTTGATACAAATGAGGATTACAATTACATAGTGTCCATAGTTACAATGAAGAAAGAGAAGAACAACTCCAGAGAACCACACGAGCTCCTCGAACAAGAAGATCTCACCATCACGAACAGGAAGAGAACTCAATAGTGTAAGGTGCACGCCACCCAACCATATAGTACCCGTAGGCCCAACCCTTGTTCTAGGAGATAGTAATAGGTAACCAAGACAACCGACTACCTCTAACACAGATAAAGTAAAAAACTAGACTATACTAGTAAACACATAACAACACTGTACTAGTAAACACAAAACATAAGGTTACATTGCTTTCAGAACCACATAATCAATAAATCCACTGAGCAATACAGACTGACTATTGTCATAGGAGGAGTGTCATCACAAAGGTTTCATTGGTTATCCAAAGGAGATCTTCCTAGGTCCTGGCCCCCATCCTGGGTTACCCTGGTAACCTCTCATGAAGCTGGCCCCACATGGACACCAGTGCGGAATCAATTATCTTTTGAGAAGACAAGATAATGATCTTGCCATTCTAGGCCTTCCCAACTCATCTCAAGTCTCATACTAGCCCTTTATCTAATGAGCGAGGCTAAATTATATGATTAAATGTATTAAGCTACTCTATCCCTAATAAAGGTTATTTAATTTCCAATGATGTAAGGAGAGAGTGAGAGAGAAAGATGATACAACTTGTTGACTATTGAAATTTGACCTCCTGATTACTAAAATTTGGCATGTTGATTACTGAAATTTAACTATTTGAAAAATTGTATGACCTTCCAAAAACTAGAATTTGCGTTATAACTCTAAGAGATCTGAAACCACTCTTAAACATCCTAAAACTATATACATGAAATATAAATTAAAGTATAAGAAAGTAAATGTTTATTTCATCTATATAGTTTCCCTAGTAGAAAGATAAAAAGAAAGTTCACAAAAAGGTATTGCAAAAAGCCATGCTTCAAATTTTGCACTAGCCAAATGGAGCACTTCATTTGGCTAGCACCAAATTTTGCACTCGCCAAATGGTCATTTTA
The DNA here is from genome assembly GCA_007258455.2 of Sequoia sempervirens. Classification (NCBI taxonomy): domain Eukaryota; kingdom Viridiplantae; phylum Streptophyta; class Pinopsida; order Cupressales; family Cupressaceae; genus Sequoia; species Sequoia sempervirens. The sequence goes on along the minus strand of VDFB02288098.1, from coordinate 32,465 downwards.
GGTAAAAAAAAATTGGTACCTTTTGTGTCACAGCTTGGTGCACTTACCCATGGTGCAAACTCCCATGCTGACTAAGATCTTGCATGCATGTGTGATTTTAAAAGTTATGTTACTTATTATGAATCTTGTCTATTTAGGAAGGAAATTGTTATGGTTTATATTTTGTATTCATTCGTCTTGGTATTTGCTTCTCATGGAGTCTATGTTTAGGGTTTCTATTCCCAACCAATATTGTGAAACCAAGTATAATCTCCGCTTCATAAGGAACAAAATTAACGGGGTTTTTTTCATCCAATACTCATAAGTAGAGAAAGCTTAAATACTTACGTTGGGTTAAGATTAGTTATACAACCATACTATGGTTTTCCCAAATGAAGTGGCTTTAATGTTTATTTTGAATCTCATGGATGTCTTGTGGTGTGCATATTTGGCTAAATTTCTTGTAGGTACTTATTTTCTACCTCATATCTATCCATTGTCTGAGCTTCTTGTGGCTTTGGATAGCTATGTTTTCAACTATGGCTCTCCGGTGGTGAGAGGTATCTTTAATCATGATACTCTACTCTTGAATACAACTCAATATTCTTTGTTGCGTCCAATGGCACATGGCCCGATTGGAGACAACCCTTTTAGTTTCTCTTCTTATCTTAATTATCTAAGACCCATAGTAGGTGTTTACATATCTTGCATTATTCAAAACTTGTTCAATGTTGTTCATTTTTATATAAGAATGCTATGGAGGATCCTCATGTTTTTCAATACTTCCCTTCTCCTGCTGATATAACTCACTCATCTAAAAGTGATACTGATTAAGTATGGGGCTCTTTTGTTTCTAGGGAAAATCATTTTTATTCTCATTTGCTTGTTCCATCCATGTATAAATTCTATTTTTTTCAATATAAATATCCTTATAGTTTCCTTGACACTTATATAAAATAAATTAGTAAAAAAACTTAAAAAAAAACTTTTGACTACCTATGTAGCAAGTTAACCCCTCATTTGGGGAAAACTCATAAAACTTCAGCTTCAAATATGAATTTCTCCAACTAGGAGTACTTTCATGAAAATATGAAAATACCCTTTTGTAGAGCTTAGAGTGTAGAATCAAAAATTTTAAAAATGATATTTTGATTAATTTTTGATATAATTTTTAAAAAATTATTATAAGTAGGCATTTATAATAAAAGATAAGGCTAATAAGAATTAAAAATATATATTAAAACATACTTACAAAAAATCAAAAATATATGGTGCACTAGAGGAGAGAATCCTTTCCAAAATGGTATAATTTATTTTTATTTAGTGAAAAAAAAAAAGACAAAAGTTGACACCCCATGAAAAATATGACTTTTTCGTGAAGTTTGATGTTAAAGAATTATTACAAGAAAAATATTCATTGAAATTTAATTATTTTTTCCATACAATAAATATTGATGTTAGTTATTTGGGGAAAAAATCAAAGAAAATGTTTTCTCCATTTTTGTTACATCCCATTGACCTCACTTTTTTCTAAAAAAATTAGCAATTCAAATCATTCTCTTAAATTTATTAAAAATATATCAAAAAAAATTATTTGTTTTAAATTAAAAGAATAAACTTCATCAAGAGTTCATTTTTCTTTTGTGCAGAAGAAAAATTTAAAACATAATGATGATTAGGAGAAAGGTAAAGGAAAGGTCAAAATTAAGAAAAGGATTAATATGCAAGAAATTGATAATGGAAAAAGCCTTAATATTATCCCTAAAAATGTTGAAGGGAGTCATTTGTTCTCCCCTCAAGACTTGACAAAGGAAATCCTCAGCTCAATATGAACAACAAGGATATTTATAATGTCGTGGGGATTGCCAAAGATGAAGTGGTGGGTCATTTTAGAATCACTAAATGGTTCTTTCTTGAGCTAAACCAAATAAACGTTAAGTTGAGGTCTATGCAGAATAAAATCAATGCTATCACGGGTGTGGAGGATTCCCTTAATGAGAAGAATGAGGAAAAATAGATTCATTTGGTGTTGTAGGTGATCATGAATGAAGTTACTCTAATGAAAGAGGAATATGAGAGCCGTGTAAAGGGCCTGAAAGACGAGATGTTGTAGCTAAACCAAAACTTGGAATGTATTAGCAAAATTAGTTAGTGAAGTATTTTACATTCTAACCAAAAAATTTAAAGAACTCCAGGAAGATCAAGTTGTTGAACTTTAAATGCTATCAAGAACTAAGAAGATTGAAAATGAGACTAAGGAGAAAGGAAAGCAAATCAATATAGAATAGAATGGGCCAAACACTCATACTAGGGGAAAGAATAATTCTTTCCAAAAGGAGAAAAATGGTTTTCTCAATATTATGAATCTTCGTCAAAGTTGCTACCAACAAGAGCTAGAAGTGGAAAATACTCTTAAAGAGTTGTAATAGCAATAGTTTTTCTATTGTTTCTATCTTTTTAGTTGTGTGTTCTTGGTAGGCTTGTTGTAGGTAGGCTATTGGTTTCCTTGCTTTTATTTAAGACAACTTTTTGTTTTTGGGTTTTAGGTCCTTGTAAAATTTGTTTGCTCATTGATATTTATCTTTGGATACTTTAAAGACAAATTTTGTTTTTGAAAGTGAGAAAAGATGTGGAGGTCATGGTGGATGGTCATATGTAGGTCAAAATGAAGATCAAAAGAACCTAGGTGAAAGATTGAGTAGAAGCTAGATCTAGAAAGGAGATAACACCTAACATCCTCATGATCAAAATAATGGAGACCAAATAGGAAGAGGAAGATCTAGATGAGGATTGGGAAGAGGATGATTTTGTGAAACCTGTTTCTAGTGTGGAGAAGGAAATGGATCATATGAGTGTCCTTGACATCAAGGAAGGACAAATAAAATACCTAAGGGTAATGCACAAGTTGCATATGTAGATGAAGATGTTAAGTCTTCACATTATGGGGATGCAGAAAGAGGAGAGGTTCTTGTTACGAAAAGAGCCTTGTTGAATGAGGAGAAAGAACCAACTCAAAGGAAGAATCTATTTTGCACAAGATGTAAGTTTGAAGGTAAATTTTACAACGTGATTAGTGATGGAGGTAGTAATGATAACCTTGCTTCAAAAGAGATGGTTAGTAAGTTGAATTTGGAGATAAGAAGGCATCTAAATCCATACCAAATTTCTTGGTTGCATAAGGACCATAAAGCTTTGGTAAATGAGCAATGTCTAGTAAAGTTCAAGATTGGAAATTATCATGATTGGGTAGTATGTGATATTATTCCTATGGATGTTCATCATATGTTGTTAGGGAGACTATTCTTGTTTGATCGATGGGAAGTATATGATGGACATTCCAACACCTATTCTTTGGCAAAGGATGGATTTCATCATAAGTTGAAGCCCTTGAAAGAGGTAGAAGAAAAGGTATGCGGTAATTCTAGAATCTGTTTGCTTGATGGGAAAATATTTTTAAAGGTATGAAGCATGAACATATGTGTTATGGTTTGTTTCCTAGAGTTGATAAAGAAGATGATAAAGGGGTACTTGTAAGGTTTCATATTAATTGAATGAGTTTCAAGATATTGTATTTGATGATGTACCTAAGGGTCAATAAGAAAGATTAGTCATCAGATGGACCTAATTCCTTGATCAAATTTTCTAGATAAGGTAGCCCATCGAATGACTCCAATAGAGAATTAAGAGTTGAACAAACAAGTGCATGACTTGTTGTGGAAGAGATGGATTTGAGAGAGTTTGAGTCCATGTGTGGTTCCTATAGTACTAGCACCAAAGAAGGATGATAATGGAGGATTTGTATAGACTCTCAAGCTATCAAAAATATGTTACATTGGTGGTTGCCATTGCACCAAAAGATCAACTTATCAATTCCAGATACAACTACTAGATTTATACAAGATCCATGGGAGGCGGTTAAGCCATGTCATGAACCTAAGTGCTACACTACACAACATAAGGAGACCAAGAGAAAATTCTTGCAACAATCCCCCTAGTGCAAGTGAGGGGTTTGAACTTGTGACCTTGGCTATGATACCAATTGCTACATTGGTGGTTGTCATTGCACCAAAATATTGACTCGTGAATTCTGAATACAATCGCTAAATTTATACAAGATCCACAGAAATCTTAACTTCTTGAATGTAGAAAAAATATAAACTATAACATTTTTTATGATTATATCATACAAAATACTTCCCAATGAGGTCATTAAGACCTCATAAATTCCTAGATATAAAATTCATAAGCCTCTAGTAGATCATCAATAGTGCCCTCTGTTTTGGTCGTCACTATTATTCAAGTAAGTGGTTTGTTGTGCGGTCATGTTGTTATTGAATATGTTCGTTTGAGAATTATGTTGTCACATTGTGTTTCTTAATTCATATGGTTATGGGAATTTGAATTAGGTGATTTAGCGATATTGATTAGCCTGGAGTAATTGAATTAATTGATTTAAAAGGATTGAAAAGAAACCTAAATTGATGATAACTAAAAGAAGCATGTTTGAGATGATATTAATTATTTAATAATTTAGAAGAGATAATGTGGTTAATTATTTTAATGATTAAAATTAAATAATGTAATTTTAAAATAAAAGGGATAAAGATTTCAAAGCTAGTGAAAATAGAAACAAAACATGGGGGAAAAGATAATTATTTTAATTACCGTATTAAAATAAATAAAAGGATAAGATTTCTAACTCATATATATATATATATATATATATATATATATATATATATATATATATATATAAAAGAAACAAAACAAAAAAGAAACAAAAACAAACAAAAAAAACACAAAAAACAAAACAAAACAAAAAGAAGTGTGTGCGCATGCACAGCAAAAAACGGAATCTCGATGGGAAACTGGTGGTTTTGATTTTCGATAGATGGTCATGTTTTGAAAAGGAGGAGGAACGGAGGATGGGCTTTTGGGGGGCTTGGATTTTAGAGGAAATACAGGGGAATCACCTGCTATTTGGAAGAAGGTTATTTGGTTACAGGGATGGTTGGTGAGAGTACTGATTTTGCTTTTAATGGCAGGGCTCTATGTTCATCTGGGCATATCGCTAGGGACATTGCATGGAAATGAATTAGCCAAGTTCATTCCTATCTTTGAATTACCTTATTCTTCTTTTTATTATTTATGTTAGGTACTTTCAACAAGATACCACCCTATGTGCCCTGGTAGTATTCTTCTGACATGGTAAATGCTCTTGTTGTTATCTCTTAATTCGGGAATTCGTGTATGTCTATTATTGTACCTATTATGACTTTAGTAAAACATCCAGTCTGGGGTCTAAACTATTTCATTTTCTGGAACCCAGATTATCGTTCTATTGTAGGTTCTGCTGTATAACTAATCATGATTCAATGAATTTCCTTTGTCCTTTATCTGATTCATTTGTTTTCTGCATATAACCGGCACAACTTGGTGCTACCATACCAACTCACTTGGCCATGCAAGTTCTTCTCTCAGGCCTCCATGCTTTCCTAATCGTTGGGCCTCCACTAAGGTTCCTGATCTAGTGGTTTCTTGGCGTGAATTCCTTCTTTATCTGAGACTCTTTCAATTCGCACACATTGTGCATGCACACATTATAGTCCTAGTTTTATTTTGATCATTATTATTACTTCACCTATCGCCTCCTTTAGAATGACAAATCTAATGTAAATCATAAGAATGGTTCACACCTCATTGAACAATTTCCCTTGTAACAAATTTGAGGACGAATGTAAATACAAAAAGATAACCAGAACGTTCTTTTGCGGTTTCTCTACACTTTTCTCATTGCTCACTAAATTCATGCATAGAATCTGATCATACTTTTCCGTCTTCTTCTGCCAAGCCAATTTCGCCTATATTAGCATTGAACTCCTCTTATCTAGATGTGAGCTACCTCATACACAGTAGTCATGCATTTTTTTATGGCCATCACTAAAAATTGGCAATCAGGGATTTGTGTAAATTTTTCTTTTGGATCGTGCCCATCTCCTCTCAAATATACGTCCATTGATGCATCCATTGTGGATTGGGGGCAACTGTGTTTGAAACGAGCTTTGTTGTTGCCATAGGCGAGCCTTAGTCGTTCCTTTCTCCCAATGAACTATTTTTAGCTCGTTTCTTTTAGCATCACCCATATCTTCCTCAAAATAACGTATCCTTTTTTAAATAATAGAAACGGTTCACATCTCTCTAAGGATAGTAGCTATTTTTTTTATTTTCAGTTTACATATCTTCACATGCCTTCTTATTTTGAGTGGATAAAAGGTAGGTTTCTCCTTTCTAAAGCCTAAAGACTAGGAGAGAAAATGAATTCTTCTTAAGGAAAGTTTAAAGGTTAATTTAATCTCTCTGATTTCATTGTCAAGCTGTCACAATGGCACACTTGAACATGGTAGGGTGTATAGATTTGTAACCTCCCAATTCTATTGGAACTGCTCACACACACAACACCGAACACAGAAGGTCGTAGAGGTTTAAAAATACCTATGTCTCCTTTGGCAACTTTTCACATCTGCAGTAGTTGAAAATAGAATGTTGTAGAGGTTTAAATAATCTCTCTGATTCCTTGTCAACCTATCGCAGCTGAAGCACCTGATTATAACAGAAAATTGAGTAGAGCCCTGCCAACACCTTCACTTCATCAATTCTATTTCATTCTTTTTATGTAATCATTTTATTCCATGAGATGAGTCCTCTTTGTGGCATTTTGTCAAGCTTTCCTTGTGCCTTGTCCAGTGCTATCACGTTTTACATCCGTGTTTAAGCAACTTTTGTACCTTTCAAACATTTCTCTGTTATTTAGTTCTTTGGTTCCTGACTGCCAATTGTTTTTGCTTGAAATTTCATAATGTGCAAACCTATTTAGATTGTTTCATTTAGCGTCACCTATAAAAATCACTTGAACACCGTCCCTGTTTAAAATGATAAAGGATTCGCCTCTCTCAGCTGATCTTCCCTTGCACCTGGCCAGACATGGAGCTCGATGGTATTCGGTCTGTTTGTATTATATTTATAGAAGGCAGTTGATATGTATAAGTTAATAACTCTAAGGTAATTTTCCTTTCGAATTTATATAAACCAAAATTTATATATATGAATATTTACATTTATGTGGGTATACATATGGATGTAGGAATGTAAGTAAGTATAATTTGGTTATAATTAAAGGACAATCATTGTGATATTCTTTTATATTATTATTAGTTCTCATGATTGTAAGTGAAAGGATATGTTAATGCTAGTGATAGAGTTTGGAAATCTATAGTCTTAATTATGGAATCACCCCTCTATTCTTTTGTAAAGCCATAATTTTCTATGTTTCTATATTAAATTAGTTTTAGTTAGTTGGTATTTCCTTTATAAAACCTATACTTGTATAACTCACTCCTCTTATTAAGTTTTCAAGGCATTTAAATTATTAAATTGCTTATATTCTATTTACATAAGAATTGGAGTAAAATTAAGTTGGAATTTGAATTGTCTATAATGTATAATTAATTGAAAATAGATATTGAATTGAATTATTTAGAGAGGTATGAGTTTAATATCAGTAAGGTTATAGGTGTGTAAAGAGGAAATTTACTTCGTGGTTTTTTTTATAAGGAAATGAGATTGTATTTCAAAAGTAAGGTGTCAAGATATCTTGTGAGTATGAATGAATTGATTGTTCGAGTGGTTTGGCTTTCGAATTGTGAATGTGGGTTGTTAATGGCTACATGTTGTCATGTCTACTGAATTTGTTGAAGGTAATTTGTGTGCCAACTGTAAGGGTATCTTGAGAGGAGAAAATTGAGGTCTACCTTAGATGCCCAGATGGTTGTTTCTAGATTTGGATTGGATTTGGAACTTAATTTGATCTTGATTAACTATGGATGACTTGATGTTTTGTTGTGTTGATTGTTTGGGTTGATTTTTAAGTTGAGTGAGAATCGGTTGACTACTTTTGTTGCTTCATTGTTTCCCTTGTTTGTGGATTGTCGTTCTTTTGGCTTCCAGAGGCTTGAGATTATTGTCAGTAGATGTTCTCTCTTTATGTACCCTTGATGTGGCAAGTGTTTTGATATCATAATTTTTAAAAGGGTTGTTACGAATTGTTGAGATGTTGATTATGTGGATATAGCGAGATGGTTAATGCCCTCACAGTAGTTTGGTCTTGAGGATTATTTTGTTTTAATCGGTTAAGACAACCCTTGCCCTGGTTGGGTTATGTTAGGGTCTTAGAGAGTGGCTCTCTTGTATGCCACCAGATGAGGAAGGGTTCGTGATAACCCACTTAAAGAGTAGTTAAACTCAAGGATAACCTAAATAATAATTTAGGTTGGGTAGTTTTAAAACACAAGATACAAAATATCGATTCTTCGGCTATGCAATTAGGCTACCATAGACTAGTGGATGATCGAGAAGGCCGTATCGGTAAAGTCATGAAGTCTCGCCCTCACGAGATTATCTACCCGACAAGGCTGCTACCCTATGGTGCCGGTGCCTCAATTAGGAGGAAGGGCCAGGAGATCCATAGATGGGTGCCGACGCCTCAATTGGAGGAAGGGCCAGGAGAATCCCATGAGAGCTATGCGATGACACTCTCCACTTGACACCCTTGTGCTTGGTTGTAGTTGCCTCTGGTTATTGTATCTTTATGTTGTTTTCGAGGGCTAGGGAATCCATAGATGGGTGTCGGCGCCTCGGTTGGAGGAAGTGCCAGGGGATCCCATGAGAGCTATGCGATGACCCTCCCGACTAGACACCCTTGTTCTTGTTTCTTGTCACCTCTGGATATTGTAGTCTTTATGTTGTTTCAGATTCTTGTGGAAATGATTTATGGATGCTCTTTGGTGACTTTCTTAATTGTTGTTGCTTGGGTTAAATGTGATGAGTTTCATAGTTTTATTTGATTTTGTTGACTCATGAATGTTGTTGATTATGTCATTGTAATCCGTGAGTGTCATGATACCTTTGTATGATGTTGAGTCTTGTGGTTCCCTGTTTGGATGTTCTTGGTTGAGGTCTCTTCTTGTCAGCTCCTTAGCACAAGGGGTGGGTCTTCGGTCCCACATGGTCGGGTGGAACGTGCTAAGCACCCCATTGGGTCCCCAGTCAAAGATCGTGAGGTGCAGATTGGTGCTGTTGCAGCGACTCCAGAGTTGTATTTGTCTTGGAGCCAGTTACATTACTTTGTTATTATCTTTCTGATGTATCGTCTTATCTTGTTATGTGGTTCCTACTCATATTGGGAAACATGTTTGTATCATTGTAAGACTTGAACAGTGTAAAGTAATGAAAAGGATGTGATGTAATATTTATCATTGGTGAACCTTGTGTGGATATGGATCCATATCAGACGTTATTCAAAATATTGTATTTATTTAAGTGAATGGTTCTTGTTGATGGTTTATATATATGCTTCATCATGGATTAGATTTGGCTTTCATTCTTTATCATTGATGTATGGCATTAAGTTTCGTAATGTATCCTCGTGTACCCCAAGGGACGTAAATGATATTGGGTTTGTTTAAATGAATGTTCATGTCATAACTTTTGTGCATCTCATGCATGTTAGTTTTACTTTTAAAAAAAAAAAATTGTGTGGTAATCGTTGCCTTAGTTGTCCTTTGGGGTTCGCACGACAGGGCATTACAACATGGTATCACAGCGTAGGTTCATACACTGGGCACTATGTGTGCTCACTATGTAACCTTGCGTTTAGCCCCTAGAGTCTAGAATTTCATGTTTTTGTTGTGTTTGTTGTGAACCTAAGTTTCCTCTGTTAGCCGGTCTTAGGGCAAGGGTGCAGGAAACTAATGGGAAAGGATAGGACCCTTGGTGTAGTGTGCAATGCACCGATATCCTTCCTGTCAGGGATGCACTATGAACCCTTGTATCATTGTATGATGTAGTTTCAAGTGATGTGAATTTTTTGTGTGCGAATATGTCATGTGTGCATGGAATTTTCCTTTTGTTGGCCTTGAGTGATGGATTATGTTTTTCCTGAATCTGTGAAGGTGTGAAATTTTGTCTTTTGTTGAAATTGTTGTGAGATGTGGTGTTGAATAATGATTGAAGTGGAGTGTTTTGTGTGAAAATGATGATGTTTAATGAGAATATGCTCTAGTGTGGATAATTATGTTGCGTTTTATGGAAATGTGGCATAGCGAGGGTAAAGAATCCTCTTGAATGTTTAGTACTAATGTGTTATGTTTCCACCTTAGTTTATGATTTTCAGGTGGTCAGTTTCAAATCTCGAGGATGGAGGTAATTAATTGGTTATGGTTAGCATCTGGACTTAATAAAATGTTTTCATTTGATTAGTAATTGTATTAATGATTATTTATGATATTTCACTGATGATAGTGTTTTAGAAGGACGATGTCGTATCACTCATTTGTGAGAGGCATACAACATTGCAATTCCCTCTACACTAGGTTGATTTGATATATATATATGTTGTGCACAATGTTTGTTTGCATGCAGGATTGCAGGAACTAAGCCTCGATTCCACCTGCATTGTCAGGAAAGGGCGAGCATCCCAAACACCCAATGGGTCTGATGTGGAAAATAGGAGTTGACAAGAAGTTTCCCAAACCAAGATCGGCATCCGTCCTTGTGTTTGGCAAGTCAGTTTGGTTGCAACTCCGTCACCACTTTCATTTTGGTATCATCTCCCTATGTTTGGTTTGTTTAATTTTTATTGCTTTCTTGATGGTGTTTAATTGACTATTTAATTTATGGTGTTGATGTGCTTTTGACTGTTGATATTGTTGTTAGTTTATGGCGTTACCATGTTTATGCCTGAGCTCGACTTCCTGGAGTAAGTCGAAGCGTAGGGGAGGAGGATGTAGTGCCCCTCTGCATGTGGTTCTCTGTCTTAGTTGTGTAAGTATGATAGGTTGATTGGAGGCGTCTTGTTAATTTCCTTGTTTAATTGACCTTAAGTTAGGTGATAAAATCGATATTATGTTTAGTCTTTATTAATCAATTCAAATTAAATTAAATTGATAATAGAAAACATAAATTAATTCTGTATTAAAGGAAAAACTATAATTATATAGATTGTGTCGGTTTGGGTGTTCAACATGATTTGTAGCTTGGAAGTAAATAAATTATTAAATTATAAAGAGATTTAAAATATAGAGTTATTAATTATTAAGTTATAAAGTATTAATAATAATAAAAAAATTTGGACAATTGTTTTAAGGGTGAGATTTATTATTAATGCCAAAGATGGGGAAAATCAAGTGACTTTTAACAAATAAGAAAAATAAGTATTGAATAGAGGTTAAAGCTGAAAAAAAACACGGGAAGAATTGCATGCAAGCACATGCACAACCAGAAACTAAATCTGGATGGGGAAACTTGCTTTATTAATGAGGAATCTTGATTTTGTTTTAAAAATAAAACAAATAAAGTAAAAATAAATAAATAAATAAAATAATAAAATCAAATCAAATAAAATCAAAATTAAAAATAAATAAATAAATAAATAAAACAAAAATCAAAATCGGGTTGGATATATGCGGTAGGGAGAATCAATTTTGGGGGGGGGGCGGCTATGATTTGGTGTTTTTTTCTTTTGGACAATCTATCTTGCCGGAGGTTTGCTGAGAATAGAGGGAGCTCCAATACTGGAGAAAAACGGTGGTCTCAGATGGGGGTTTTTGGACAGACAATCTTCGATGGTTATCAAGGATGTAATTAGGAGGTATGAAGACGTCTTCCTCTATCAACTCCTCCCTTGGTATTGAAGCAGCGAGTAAGTAGATCACCCTGCCATAGTCATGTTATTTATGTAACCAGATGGAGACTGAATAGATGGATTGTTTTGTTCTTGCAATATTGAGTGCATATTTACTTGAGCGATTACAATAGATAAAGTTTCTTCAAGGTAGGATTATAAATGGTTTTGGTGCTCTGACTATGCTTGCGCATTTCCTATGCATGTCTACGTTTCTATGTATTCCCTATATGTGAAAGAAATTACCGCATTCCTACCTTTATGAGCAACCAAATTCTACCGACATTATTTCCGACGGTTAACTCTATCCCTATGCTATCATATCCATTAGAATGTTCATCGAAACTCTTTAGCACTCTTCATATCTGAGTATGGTTTAAGAGAAACTGCAGAAAACCCTTCTGTATCAACTTCTCAATATACATTGTTGCTTCCTCACTATTCTTCACTTCATCTAGTCGCACGGTTAGACATATTTTTTAGCTTCGTTTATGATTTATCATCTCTAAGTTCATACATGTGAGAGTCTGCACATCTCGTTTGCTCTGTGTGTGACTCTTTATCTCTAAATAAAATTTGCGGAGAGTGTACGAATCATACATAATAGCTCCAAACCTTGCAGCCTAGCCTTACTCACCATGAACATTGTCCAGTAGAAAGAAAAGTCGCTTCTATCTGCATTTTCTTTTAATGCTTTAGATTATTCAATTGCAAACTTTCTTTCATGTAGCACTTAAATCTGTCTTTGTAATCTCTCCGTTGATCAGTCTAGGAAATCCGCGATTTGTTGTTTTGACTGAGCGACTTTGTTATTAATACAATGATCCTCTTTTATAGTACTTTTGTGGCCTCACTTGATAAAAAAAACTGTAAAAACGAATTATTGCTACGTGTTATATTATGCTTTAAGTCTTTTAACTAATCTATCTTGTGCTTATACAGCGATCAGGGCAATTACCTGATATAATATCTGTATATATATTTATTGTTGCATCTGCATGGAATCTTCAATGCATCCTTCTTGTGCACACCCTGCGTTCACTGCTGTCCATGAGATGATATCTTTGTCAGACAACCTGCATGCCTTGTATATGCTTCCTCTTTACTGCATTCAGGTCTGCCTGGGCGGTTTGTAACTACAGCGTTGCCAAATGAAACAGAGGCTAAGAATAGCGACCCTTATTCCATCCTATTTTGTTGAACCAAATCGATAGCTTGTGTGTGGCTCTTGAGAGTTTTTTTTTGTTCATAATACCATACCCAGCTCTCATAACATTTGAGACCGATATCTTCTCCAAATCGACCTAACTTAACATTCAGAAGAATTTAGATAAGGTTTGTTTTTGTATTTTCTTTTATACCTCTATCTGTCATTAGGTAATCTCCTTACTAATTGAATCTCACCACATCTGCCCGCTTCTGCGCAAGATGTCTAGAAAAGATCATAAGTCACAGCATTTTGGGATCCAACTAAAAGCAATGTTTCTGGAAATACTCAGCCTTATCCACATTTGAACATGATAAAGGCTCTATCAAGATGAGGATTGAATCATGATGGTTTGTTTTTCACCGTTCCTGACAACTTTAATGTTGGATCAAGTTTTATTGCTTGTTGGTTTTGGAGCCCTGTCGCTGTTCTGAAGTGTATGTGTGCCTTGTCTTAGACTCTAATATTTTTCTTTCCGCTATTTGAAAATTGATATGCTCTATTGAATTAACATCCCACCAATTTCAAATACTATCTCGATTCAATTATCAATCACTTTACCTATCTTCCCATCATTGAACTAAAATCCTTAAAATCGGTTGGTATTGACCACTGTTTTGCTGCTATACTTAAATTGGAAAGAGTCAATGTGTGTAAGTGTGCCCTCGATAGAAATTATTCTGTAGAACTCTTCAAGATATAGATCTTGCTTTATCATTAAATATGGAAGCCTTTTACTTTAGATAAAGTTTCCCTTTTTAGCATTTCTATGTACTTGATACGAATGCATTAAATCTTCGAGAGATATTAGTGGGAATTTCTTAGTTTGATCTAGTACATCATGCCCCTTGGTCTTTTAATGTTATGTATGAATAGGTATATGTAGTAGTAATGCATTAAACCAAATCTTTTAGGAAGGGGCATCTTAATCCTAATATAGGAAAAGAGAGTAAGATAGTGTTTCACCTTTTAGATGATTTTCTTTTAATTTCTCTTCTAAGAGGATATTTATAGGGTAATTATATGAGAGGGATAGATTCTTCTATGGATATCATTTAGTAATTATATGAGTAATTTAAGATGAATAGATATCTTCCTTTGTTTAAGTAATTACTCTTTAAGAGCATTAGTTTATTAAGTGAATAAATTAAGTATGGGGAATTATATGGTTAAACTTTGAATTCAAATAGTCAGGATATTTATATTTGCAGAATTAGAAAATGTATCTTTGTTTCTTTAAAAGAATGAAAGACTGTATTAAACAATGAATTTGGATAGATATGTATAGTGGAAACTAGGGAATCTATTAAGAAACTTGAAAGACTCTCTAAGTAGATAAAAAGGAGTAATGGAACTGATATTCTTTAAATGTGGTTTATCTTATTTCCTCATGATTGACTTGAGTTGGTTAATGTTCAAGTGGAAGTGATAATTGATCTATGGAGTATTCATGTTGTGTTGTAAAGGTTATTTGAATTAAGAATTATGTTACTTGTTGGGTATTGTATCAATGGTTGAAATTTATGTTTGATTTTAGTTGTTAGGGGTGAATGTTTGCCATTTTGTAAGGGTATCTTGAGTGGATAAAATAGAGGTCTCCCTTGGATGCCCGATTGAATTTGTAATGAAAATTGGTTATGTTTGCTTTGGTTGAGTCAGAAGATTTCATTGGGATATCTTTTATTTTATTTCAATTTATTTCATTTTATTTTATTTTGTTAGTCATTCTGGTTGAAGAGATTTTCAATTGTTAAGGTCTTTGTGTTGGAACTGCATCACTTCGTGTACCTTCCCTTTTTTTGGGTAGTTGTTCTCCTTGGTCTTCCAAAGGCTTGAGATGAGTGTTCACTAATGTTTTATCTTTTAGGTGCTCTTATTGTGGCAAGTGGTTTGGCACCTTGATTTTAAAAGGGTTGTACATGAATTGTTGAGACATTGATTATGTGTTTATAGCGAGATGGTTAATGCCTCGCGTAGTTTGGTCTTGAGATTATTTGTTTTCGGTTACGGTACAACCCTTGCCTAGTTTGGTTTATGTTAGGGGTCTTAGGGAGAGTGGCTCTTCGTGGGCGCCGGCGCCTCAGGATGAGGAAGGGCTCAGGATAACCCACGAAAGAGTAGTTAAACAAGTGATAACCTAAACAATAGAATTTAGAGGGTTGGGTAGTTTAAAAAACACAAGATAATAAAACATTGGATTCCTCGGCTATGCACTAGGGCTACCATAGACTAGTGATAGACTGAGAAGGCCGTGGTCGGCAAAGTCATAGTCTCGTCCTCACGAGAGATTATCGGCTCCGCATTAGCTACCCTATGGTGCCGGCGCCTCAGTTAGGAGGAAGGGCCAGGAGATCCATAGATGGGTGCCGGCGCCTCATTGGAGGAAGGGCCAGGAGAATCCCATGAGAGCTATGCGATGACACTCTCCACTTGACACCCTTGTGCTTGGTTGTAGTTGCCTCTGGTTATTGTATCTTTATGTTGTTTTCGAGGGCTAGGGAATCCATAGATGGGTGCCGGCGCCTCGGTTGGAGGAAGTGCCAGGGGATCCCATGAGAGCTATGCGATGACCCTCCCGACTAGACACCCTTGTTCTTGTTCTTGTCGCCTCTGGATATTGTAGTCTTTATGTTGTTTCAGATTCTTGTGGAAATGATTTATGGATGCTCTTTGGTGACTTTCTTAATTGTTGTTGCTTGGGTTAAATGTGATGAGTTTCATAGTTTTATTTGATTTTGTTGACTCATGAATGTTGTTGATTATGTCATTGTAATCCGTGAGTTTCATGATACCTTTGTATGATGTTGAGTCTTGTGGTTCCCTGTTTGGATGTTCTTGGTTGAGGTCTCTTCTTGTCAGCTCCTTAGCACGGGGGGTGGGTCTTCGGACCCACGTGGTCGGGTGGAACGTGCTAAGCACCCCATTGGGTCCCCAGTCAAGGATCGAGAGGTGCAGATTGGTGCCGTTGCAGCGACTCCAGAGTTGTATTTGTCTTGGAGCCAGTTACATTACTTTGTTATTATCTTTCTGATGTATCATCTTATCTTGTTATGTGGTTCCTACTCATATTGGGAAACATGTTTGTATCATTGTAAGACTTGAACAGTGTAAAGTAATGAAAAGGATGTGATGTAATATTTATCATTGGTGAACCTTGTGTGGATATGGATCCATATCAGACGTTATTCAAAGTAATGTATTTATTTAAGTGAATGGTTCTTGTTGATGGTTTATATATATGCTTCATCATGGATTAGATTTGGCTTTCATTCTTTATCATTGATGTATGGCATTAAGTTTCGTAATGTATCCTCGTGTACCCCAAGGGACGTAAATGATATTGGGTTTGTTTAAATGAATTTTCATGTCATAACTTTTGTGCATCTCATGCATGTTAGTTTTACTTTAAAAAAAATTGTGTGGTAATCGTTGCCTTAGTTGTCCTTTGGGGTCTGCGACCTCGGGCTACATATATTTGTTCCTATTTTTATGGGAAACATTATCAATTCATCCATTCCATTATATTTTTTGCATAGTTAGAGATGTTATCATTTTTTGTTATAGGGAGAATCTATTTCCATTCTCTTATTTACTTTTAATTTTCAAGGATATTTCCTTTTCAAGCAAGCTATAGTTAGTGCTTATTTTGAAAAATATGACATAGACTACTCATTACATTATGTTTTTATTTTGTAGGTTTCCAATGGAGTTATCATTACAAGAATAATTAAAAATAATATATTACTTTACATAGATCCAATATCCTTTGTATTTGAAAATATTTAATATTTATCTTAATTGATTGATTGAATTTGACATGCACATAAAAGTGGGTGGAGAATGTAATGGTGAAAATTTCACACCTATGCCATTTTCCCTTGTGTTTTGAGATCACTTTTATTAGAGCATTCTAATTATTATAATTATCTTACAAGTGACATATTCTTGTGTCAATTCAACTTGTGATATCACAAATCTCAATTCCCTTTTATCACTAATCCATATGTATTTATTCTTGATTCATAGACCTCTCACTCATCACCATAGAGAAAATATATGGTTGTTGAATCAACCCGGGTTGCTTCCACATTCATGGATCTAAATCCTAAAATTTTAAAATAAAAGTTACATTGTTGACAATTTCATTAATTGTTGTGAGCTAACCTAGTACACAATTTATTGATTTTCAATATTTTTTGGTGTATTTAAAGACACTCATTTTTAATCATAATTGAATTCGAGGACAAAAAATTAAAGAGCTAAAAAAGAGAAACTATCCTACACTTTTCCACTTGCGAAATCATCTTAGGTTTCCTACATGATTTATTTTTCTTCTTTGTTCTTTTGCTCAAAAAAAAAATAGTCCATCCATGAGTTTGATATGTAATTTGATGCAAAATAAAAAAATTAATAGAAAGAAAAAATCATTGTATGATCTATTTCACATAGAAAAACCCTTATGGGTAAAAAATATAGCATTATAAATTCTTCTCTATTTTGTAAAACTCAATTATTATCTAATAGAATAATAATAACTCATATTTCATGCTTTAGAATGTTAATAGGAAAAAATAAAGTTGTTCTACATATTACACAAATCATGAAAATGATAAATGTGAGTACTTTAAAACATTGAAAAAAAACTTAAACTAGAAACCATATGGTGAATGATTATGACTATTATTATATAATTTATGGTGAATTTGGAGAATAAGGGCCCTAATTTTAGTAACCAAATTTCTAAGGATTATATATTACCCCATCATGATCAGGAGGATTGATATTCATGGTAGTTGGGGTGGCATGCTGATTTTCCATAATTCATATATTCTTCTTTCTCCTTCAATCCTTAGTTCAAAAAAATGATTATCAGTATTTTCCTTTAATCCCCAGAGGTGATATTATAGAGACACATTCTCTCTAATATAATTTCTTGGATAAATTATGGAGGATAGGAACAATATCTGCTAGAGAATTCTATGAGCTATCATTTCTACAACTCATTTACAAGATTGATCTTAGAAGAGGAAGGATGAAAATGATAATTATCATTTATAGAATCCTATAAAAAATGAACCTTCTTACTAAGAAGAGTATCCTCAATATTATCCTTCCTCTTACCTTTCAAAGAAGATCGAGGCATCTAGTTTTCTATATTCTCATTTTTCCTTCTCCTATATTAAGTTCCATTGTGAACTCCATGACCATATATGTGCTCATTAATAATATAACTATTATTTATTCATTTTTTATTTAATCTTAAAATATTAATATAAATATTATCTAGAAGAATTATTTTTGATGATTCATTACTTGTAGACACTTCAATAGTGATATCCTACACTTCCATACTATCATCACAACTTCTAGACATGACATGCACAAAATTAGCTACTAGTAAAGTAACATGAGACAAGAATAAGAAGACCCATTATTGGCACAAATAATTGAAATATGTTCAATCTATTTCCCAAATATCTAGATAAAAGATCTATGAGAAAAAAAAGAGAATAAATGAGCTAAATATGGTCCATGGTAGTAGGAAAAGGAGTAGAAAGAGAAAAAATGGAGATATGGTAGAGGTAAAAATATAATAAATTTCAATGCATAAGAGATATGGATAAGTTAATACAAATAGACATAAAATAGATAAAGAATGTAACATAATATTAAATAGGAGGAAATAGCCTTAGAGAGCCAAGAAAGCAAAGGAAAAGGTAGAAAGTGAACAAAATGAGCACAAAGATTTGTAGAAACAAGGAAAGGAAAAATCAAATGAGAGAAAAATATAAGATTGAAGGATATCTCTAATGATAAAGAAGGAAAAATTAACCAAAATGCACAATGGTACACAACTAGATTTAATTTTCCCAACACTCCAAAGAGACAAGATAATCTAAAATAAATAAGATCAGATCTTATATCCAAATGAAAAGAAACTAGAAAAAAATATAAACCTCTTCTAGCCTATCTTTCATGATAGTAGATGTTTGTTCTAAAGTAACTAGGAGAGATAACTAACAATAATTGCTTGAAGTCATTGGACATCTTAGAAAATAATCCTTCAATTCTTGTGTAAAATTTTGATCCACAAAGTTATTTGAATCCAAATAAATCTCAAAATCTACAACCTACGGAAATGGTATATAAATTACAAAGGAATTTTTTTTCCAAACTAAAAGAATATAAATAAATAATAGTGATAAATCATGTATAGAAATGGAAACAATTAGAACATAATATGCAAACCATTACACAAGATATACATGGACAAAGCCTTGTATAAAATCCTTCACACCTAAAGAGATCCAAAGCTTATATTGACCCTTCAAAAGAGTTTCATCAATATAATTTTTCCCTTTAAATTTCTATAGAACTTTGTTACTTCTACAACCAACAAAATAATCTGTAGAAATTTAATTTTTCCTTTAAATTTCAATAGAACTTTGACCCTTCTACAACCATCAAAAGAGTTTCATCAATATAATCTTTCCCTTTTTTATTTGATTTGGCTTCCTCAAAATCCCTTAGATTTCTAGCCATTTTTATAGAATACTAATCTAAGTTCCAATTGTTTCTCTATTTCTGCTTTTAAAATGACTTTTACCAAGAGTTATAGGCTTTCTTAATCTCTTGTCATAGAATTAAGTACTATTATACCTCTCAAGCTAGATCTTCCATACAATTATATTAGAGCCATTTCCTAAATATTCTATAGAAATATTGAATTTGAAGGGGAATTCCAAGCTTGTATTTGATCTTGTAAATATCTAAAGGAAACCCATCCAAATTTAAAAGAATCAATGAAATAATTCCAAATTCTACTAGCATACTCACATAGAAAAGAAGTGATCATTGTTCTCTTTCTTTCTCCAACACAAATGAATTCTCCTTGAGACGTTAAACCATTTCCTTTGGCATGATCCCATATTAAGATCTTTTAGTGATAAGCCAACCAAAGAAAAACATTAGCCTTAGGCCACTCTTTAGCTCTCCATATTTTGAACTAGGAAAAGTTAGATCTTTGGGTGTATTTAGACAAAAGAAGATTTTTATAACCTCCAAATAGGTTTGTGGTTTTGTAGTATCCTAGAAATATGACTCCAATCTCTCTCTCAACTATGTTTGGAATCGAGGGTAATGATTTCCAAAACCTAGACTTCGACCATACTATTTAATCTTTTCTTTCCAATAATCTTTAACTTTACCCCCCATTGATGAATAAGGTAGATAGAAAGACTTCTACACTTAAGGATTCTAACCAATGATTTATCAAAAAAGAGATTAGAAGCATCATCTTGAATTTACAAAAAAATGTAATCCACAATTATATGTTTTGAAATTTTCATACCTTTCGAAATCATTGAGCCTAAGGGTAGATTAGAATCATTAAGGACAATTGAAGGTTAGGTACCATTGAGATATTTAGATTTCAAATTTTGAATCCAAAAATTTTGTGACAAAAAGATAAATCTCTCCGGGAATATAATTAACAAAAATACATTAAATAACTAAACATCTTTAATTCTTTAATTCTTAAGCCTTCCTTAATGTTTATTTCATCCAACTGAAAAAAAAGTTGAAATGCTCTCTTATATCTTTCCATAAAAAATCTCATTAGAAATATCATTTTGTCTATAATATTTTTGAAAGAGAAAAAAATAAATAAAAATAACCTAAAATAAAAGAACCAATCTTCCTGCAGATGAAAGCCACTTACCTTTCTACCTTGTCAATATTCTTATATCCAAAATTGGATTCCACAATAATTTATCATTCCGAAGAAGGTGGGGAAACCAAGAATTAGAAATCAGAAAAAGATCCCTTTTTGAAAAGACATAATTCCAAAGAAAAAGTGGTTTTTTAAAATTTGGATCTATCCTCCTCGAATCATCCGCAACGGGGAATCTTTAAACATAGAAGTAACCTTCGGGGGTTGTTTTCTAAGTCATTAAACCGAATTTAAAGCTGGCATAAACTTCTACAGCTAATGAAATCTCCGCCCAAATGAAGTCGACTTGATAAAAAAATCTTATAAATGCTTCGCTAGAGCTTAGAAACAATTGCCCAGATCCCCTCAAAATCTCTAGTTTATCACAGAATGAAGTGGTCAACCGGCCTGTGTGGATGCTTCGAAGACTGCTCTGTTTGTGAGAACATCTTGTCTGTAACACAGCCTTTTGATAATCATATCTATGAAATTATGACGTTTGTATGTAATTTGTGCAGGTTGTGTAACAACTTTCCTACCATGTGTTACGTTTGGACGCGTGGCTCAGCATGCAGAGAACTCAGAAACCAGTCAGATACATTTATTCTATTCTAATTCAAATACTCCATACTTTGAATACAAAATCTGATTTTCTTTTAATTGTGGTTTAATGGCGGATATGTAAATTGCAGGCTGTTTTGCACAAGGTTGCCTGTACGTTCCTTTTTGCATGTTAGGAGTGCCATGCCTGTACCCATGTGGATATAGGAGGAAACTGAGGCACAAATATAATCTACCAGAGGAACCATGCGGAGACTGTTGCGTACACTGGTGCTGTGAATGCTGTGCCCTCTCTCAAGAAGGCAGGGAGATCAAGATTCGAACCAACAATACACGTAACGGTACAAAATTCTGGGCCTGCTGGTTGATTGAATAATAGTTTTATGAATGAGTAATGATTTCTGTTATAACCTTCCTCTTACGCAAGATTATTGTCATATGCAGGAGTAATGGCTGTTCCCGCTGTGATTGCTCGCATGAACAAATAAAAAACTTCAGTTTTGGATTTAAGTTTTTGTGAGCTTGTTCGTATTGCTTGTGAGATTTTATTTCAGACGCCATTATGTTCTCTTCTTAAATAAACAAATTAATTATTTATATACATTTTCCACGTATGAAATATTACGGATAATATTATTATTTTTCTTTAAAAATGAAATTGCAGAGTGATGGTTATATGAGTAATTCTTTTAGTACCTCAAAGATTATTAGTGATACTTTTTAGTAATATTCTGTTATATAATACAATAATGGTTAAGTTGCATTTCTTGTAAAAAAATTTCTTTGTTTTGAGTCCATTTTGATCTTGTTAATCTTTATGCAATGCCAAATGTACAAGTGGCATGATTTTTGTTGAAAGTTTTACATAACCCACACCTTGTCTAATTTCATTTAGGCTCACTCCTTAGAATCTTAAGATTCAATTTTGTTCATTCTTCACTTAGGGTTAGATTTAGACATGTTATTTGTGGAAATAAACCTCAAAATTTTACTTTTTAAATGCAAATTTAGATCCAATCGTACATTTCTAATTAGCTGTGTTCCAACTTGAAGTGTAAAAAAAAATATTTGTCCTTTAAAGTTGTATTTAGTGAGCCCCCTCAACACATGGTAGGGCCTCGTCCACACCATTATGAATAGTATGAAAGGGTCCATGCTACATAATAGAAAACAAATGTTAGTAATTAAAGAAACATAATTGTTTTTTAAAAATTATATGTTAAAATGAAATGCATTATTACACAATTCATTGTGCAATGGTTGGAACATATACAACACTTATCCCCTGAAAAATATCCAAACAACCATGGAAACACTTGTATCATGAAAATATTTTTACACTCAATACCTTCTCTAAATTAGAAACATATGAAAGAATGAGAAAATATGGTTTGAACTATAAGAGTTGATTCTTAGAATCTACTTGATGAATTGAAACAAAGTTGTTTATAGTAAGAACAAGCCCAAAATTGAACAACAAACTCATAGAATTAAAAAAATTACAATACTACCAAAATTCCTAGAATGCACATGATCATGACACTTGTAACACATCAAGGATAGTAGGGAACACTAGCTCTATATTCAACATTCATCTTGTTATTAGCCAAGTGGCATACAAATCAAACTAGATTTTCATTTACCGACAAGAAAACCACCATAGGATTTGAACTCTATAGAAATATGTGAGAGATCACTTCATTTAAGATGCAAATTCTTGTAGAAAATTGGCTATTGCATTATAGATTAAACCCACATTAAATTTTGGAAAATCACCCATGATATGAGGATCTAATTCTAATTAATTTGTTTGTGATACTTGATATGTTTGTATTTAATTCATAGCAATTTCTTGAAAACTTATCCACTCATGAAATATAAGATTAAAATTTAGCTAAACCATGTTACTATTTTGTCACCATTATAATTATAGATATAGTGTTAGTTTTTTTCCCTATCTACTTGCATGATTTGGCTTTATTAACTCCTGATCAATCCTAAGAAAGCTAAAATTTTATATATTCTTAGATAATAATTCTTGTATAATATACAAGTTACAAATGTGCACTATAAGTTAAGGGGATTCATCTTTAGTGATATAACTCTATTTGCATGTCATGGTGCATGTGTAATATTTTATTTCATCTACTTAATCAAAGGTTTAAAAGGTCTTTTTTTTGAAACTCTAGTGTGGTAAATTGACTTATACTCAAGGTATGATTGCAAGAACCCTTATGTGTTTCAATATTTCTCTTTAATTAACCCATTAAAAGACCTCTAAGGACTACCCTACTAGGTAAATAATAGATCTTGAAGAAGAAAAAAGAGTTTACTTTTCTCTTATCAATTGGTATCTAACACTTCATTCTTTGATGATGAGCCTTGCCTATGGTTGAAAGCATGCAAGTGATTCCCACCCATAGACTAAAATAGAAAACACAAAAATTAAACATAATTTAAATCACTTAGGTTCAATCGAAGGTGAGTTTTATTTAATAATATTTGATTGAATCTAGTTAGTGCACACATGGTACCACATGATGCTTTGTAATGATGTTCAATATAAGGTAGTTCAATTGATTCCTCCTTAGAAAACTATATATACATAAAATGAGGATTAGATCAAAGGGATTTTGATCAAAATCCCTTTGATTAAAGTTTCTTATGTGGCATCATTTTCCCCGCTTATCCATATGTTAAAAATTATTTGTAAAAATAGCAATTATACATAATATGTATAGAGGTCAAATGAAATCACTTGGAGACAAGATTTTACATGTAAGAAACCCTTAAAATTAACTTTCTAAAAATATAATATATAATATATTTTTAATACTATAATTTTTATTTAATATATAAGCAAGATAGGTCCATTACAAAAAATAAAAACCACTATTTGAGACTTTAGAAAAAATAGTAAACTAGGGCCAAAAAGTGCAATACACTCCACATTAATGTCCTTGTTTCAATATTTTTTTTGATAAATAGACAAAGATAAATACATCATAGTAAAATGTAGGTGCAAATTTATATTAGTAGAACTTAATTTTTTAAAAAAACGTATTCAATCAAAGATTACAAAAAAAATCTATGCACTAGATATTGGAGCCAATAATCAAATTCTAAGAAATCTTGTAAACATTTTATTTGTAGTGGAATTTGTGTGTTATAGTAAATTGTTACTCACAATTAAATAATAGAAAGAATAAATTGGATGGAAAATAACAAAAAATGATGGAAAATATTTGTTTAAATTTTTAAAAATTATAGATTGAATCAACAAAGAAAATAACACAAATCACTAGTGTACATGATCTTTACATTCTTAAAATTTTATTCAATATAATTGATATAATGTGTTGAATACTATTTTTTTTTGTGTGGTCCAATTAGGTTGAAATATAGGATACATGATTGTTCTTTCACCCTCCTTTTTGCATGTTAATTTTGTTCTTATATTGAGTGTCTTCTTAAGGAGAGTGAAGTAATGATTTTGATTACCAACACTAGGATAATCCAATCAAATTAATGCATATACTTGTACACATTAACCTAGATTAATCTCATGATAAGAATGTAGACTAATTTATTTTAAAACAAGTAGTGCCAAGATACAAAAGCAAATACAATAGATAGGGATAGAAATGTAACCTCGTTATCAATGAAGTACTTTCAATCCTACATTGGACTTATTCTCTATCAAGGGTTGATTCTTCAGTTCAAGGTCAACTATGTGCTCACAAAAATGATCTAAAAGTTGGTGTATCTCTACTCATTAATTCAATTGATTTAATCTCATCATCTCAAAATTTTCTACTAATTTGAAGCATAAGGTATTTGAAAATATCTTTGAAGTTTTATCATTACATTACAAGAGGACGATTATCTTAGATAAGCTCCCTAGAAATGTGTGTGTACACATTGAATATAATAGGATCTATTTTTTGTAACAGTTTCTAAGATGAATGTACATATAGATTTATTTTTTACATCACCTAATTGAAGTGTTTCCTTCCCCTAAATGTGAATAATACACAAATAATTACCTAAAATATAAGAAGATATGAAATAACCTTCCTCTTATGCAAGATTATTGTCATATGTAGGAGTAATGGTTGTCTCACCAAGTGGATTGTCGGGTAATGAACAAATAAAAAACTTCACCTTTGGATTTAAATTTTGTGAGCTTGTTCTCAGATTGTTTGTGATATTTTATTTCAGATATCATTATGTTCTCTCTTAAATAAAAAAAAATTAATTATTTATATACATTTTCCAATGCATGAAATATTATGGATAATATTATTATTTTTCTTTAAAAATGAAATTGCAGAGTGATGGTTATATGAGTAATTCTTTTAGTACCTCAAAGATTATTAGTGATACTTTTTAGTAATATTCTGTTATATAATACAATAATGGTTAAGTTTGCATTTCTTGTAAAAAAAATTCTTTGTTTTGAGTCCATTTTGATCTTGTTAATCTTTATGCAATGCCAAATGTACAAGTGGCATGATTTTTGTTGAAAGTTTTACATAACCCACACCTTGTCTAATTTCATTTAGGCTCACTCCTTAGAATCTTAAGATTCAATTTTGTTCATTCTTCACTCAGGGTTAGATTTAGACATGTTATTTGTGGAAATAAACCTCAAAATTTTACTTTTTAAATGTAAATTTAGATCCAATCGTACATTTCTAATTAGCTGTGTTCCAACTTGAAGTGTAAAAAATAATATTTGTCCTTTAAAGTTGTATTAGTGAGCCCCCTCAACACATGGTAGGGCCTCGTCCACACCATTATGAATAGTATGAAAGGGTCCATGCTACATAATAGAAAACAAATGTTAGTAATTAAAGAAACATAATTGTTTTTTAAAAATTATATGTTAAAATGAAATGCATTATTACACAATTCATTGTGCAATGGTTGGAACATATACAACACTTATCCCCTGAAAAATATCCAAACAACCATGGAAACACTTGTATCATGAAAATATTTTTACACTCAATACCTTCTCTAAACTAGAAACATATGAAAGAATGAGAAAATATGGTTTGAACTATAAGAGTTGATTCTTAGAATCTACTTGATGAATTGAAACAAAGTTGTTTATAGTAAGAACAAGCCCAAAATTGAACAACAAACTCATAGAATTAAAAAAATTACAATACTACCAAAATTCCTAGAATGCACATGATCATGACACTTGTAACACATCAAGGATAGTAGGGAACACTAGCTCTATATTCAACATTAAACTTGTTATTAGTCAAGTGGCATAAAAATTAGACTAGATTTTCATTTACCGATAGGAAAACCACCATTGGATTTGAACTCTATAGAAATATGTGAGATATCACTTCATTTAACATGCAAATTCTTGTTGAAAATTAGCTATTGCAATATATATTAAACCCACATTAAATTTTAGAAAATCACCCATGATATAAGAATCTAATTCTAATTAATTTGTTTGTGTTGCTTGATATGTTTGTATTTAATTCATAGAAAGTTCTTGAAAACTTATTCACTCATGAAGTATAAGATTAAAATTTATCTAAACCATGTTACTGTTTTGCCACCATTATAATTATAATTATAATTATATATATATATATATAGTGTTAGTTTTTTTCCTTGTCTACTTTCATGATTTAGCTTTATTAACTCCTGATGAATCCTAAGAGAGCTAAATTTTGATATATTCCTAGATAATAATTCTTGTATAATATACAAGTTACAAATGTGTACTATAAGTTAAGGGGATTCATCTTTAGTGATATAACTATATTTACATGTCATGGTGCATGTGTAATATTTTATTTCATCTACTTAATCAAAGGTTTAAAAGGTATTCTATTTTTAACTCGAGCATATTAAATTGACTTCTACTCAAGGTATGATTGCAAGAACCCTTACATGTTGTAAACAAAGATTTTGGCACTTGAATGCTTTCTAGCCCTTCTAGGGCTAAAGGACAAAGATTGGGACAAAATGCAATGTTAACATTCAAAGATTAATGTGATGTGGATGTAATGTGCCTAGATGAGATGAAATAAATATATAAAATGAACAAAATTTATTGATTATGCATGCAAAACTAAGAAATATGAAGTGTTTGAAAACACAGTGTTGTATGCAAACATGAACTAGAAACATAAACAAATAAGAACAAAATTGAATGAAATTGATTGGGGTGCACCTAGAAACTAAAAGTGGATCTAGGAAGGTTCTAGAATGTTGCATAATTCAATTTGATTCCTGGGGACTCATTCGCCACATATGGCGAATTAGTCATGTTTCTGGTAAAATCCATCAAAACATGTTTCAAGATGTCGAGAACACAAAAATTTAGAAAACTCATTTTCCATCTTGGCAGTGGGACTCATTTTTCATAGATGGTGAATCAATCCACCTACATAAATATGCAAAAATTCAAAGGTCATCTCTATGGGTCCGACTGTGACTTTTCTCGGCTTGTTATTGCAAGACCTAAATAATATGTATGAAAATGGGTTGAAAGAGGTCTCCAAGATCCAAATAAGGTTATGTTGACTTTGATGACTTAGATGACTTTGCAACATCTTTCTGACACCTTTCTCCTTGACAAAATATGCTTACAAGACCTACAAACACACACACAAAGAGGGGAAAAAGGGTTAAGGGTTAGAGTATACGGATTTTCCTTGGTCAAACCCCACTTTCATAATCAAACCCTTGATAATGAAATGAAATAAAAAGATAATGATAAATAAACAACATGCAAATGTCATAAATTCACCAAACCCTTTGATGTTGAAGTCTCAAGATATGTGCCAATAGTTGCTCCAAGATGCTTGATAATTGCTTGTTGATTGAATGATGCTATGATGCTTGAGTGAATGCATGCTTGAATACTTGGATGAATAAGTGAATGAATAAGTGAATGGATGAATAGGGGTTAAAATGAATATAAAATCATGTATTTATACACACTTGTACCCTAATTTCCCAAAAGTACATCACAAGACGACCTTAGGTCTTTAGGAATAAAAACTCACAAGAATTTATAGGTTTATTTTGATTTTTGTGCCAAGTGGGACTCCATTTTCCCTAGTGGCTAATGGGTCCTAATCGAAGGTATGTGAACTCGTCGAATTAAGTCTCTTTAAAATGATGTTTTTCGTGCTTTACATTCAAAAAATACACTTCTTAATTAAGGCTAGCTCTGTAAGTGCATAAGGGGCCAAATAAAGCTAGCTAAGAAAGGTGTATTTGTTGATGACAAGACTAGAAAAGTGTGAAAGTTAGTTACAATACTTTACAACACTTTAAAATAAGACTTGGTAAGTGATAAAAATAGGGGTATGTAGGTGAATTATAATAAGAAGATCATCTAGAAAAGTGTGAAAATGTATCACAACACTTCACAACACCTTTATAAGACATCCTAAAGTATTAATGATTTATAAAGATTCAAGACCTAATGTGAATGTGTGGACCACATTGCAACATTAAATCAAGGAAAAATCAAGCCAATTAAGCACAGGGAGGGATAAAACAAGAAAAAGTAAAAGGGTTACTTTTTTTTTGTCCACATGTGTTTCAATATTTCTCTTTAATTATTGTATTAAAAGACCTCTAAGGACTACCCTACTAGGTAAATAATAGATCTTGAAGAAGAAAAGGAGTTTACTTTCTCTTATCAATTGGTGTCTAACACTTCATTCTTTGATGATGATCCTTGCCTATGGTTGAAAGCATGTAGGTGATTCCCACTTGCAAACTAAAATAGAAAACACCAAAATTAAACACACTTTAAATCACTTAGGTTCAATCAAAGGTGGGTTTGATTGAATCTAGTTAGTGCACACATGGTGCCACATGATGCTTTGTAATGATGTTCAGTATAAGGTAGTTCAATTGAATCCTCCTTAGAAAACTATATATACATAAAATGAGGATTAGATCAAAGGGATTTTGATCAAAATCCCTTTGATTAAAGTTTCTTATGTGGCATCATTTTCCCCGCTTATCCATATGTTAAAAATTATTTGTAAAAATAGCAATTATACATAATATGTATAGAGGTCAAATGAAATCACTTGGAGACAAGATTTTACATGTAAGAAACCCTTAAAATTAACTTTCTAGAAAATATAATATATAATATATTTTTAATACTATAATTTTTATTTAATATATAAGCAAGATAGGTCCATTACAAAAAATAAAAACCACTATTTGAGACTTTAGAAAAAATAGTAAACTAGGGCCAAAAAGTGCAATACACTCCACATTAATGTCCTTGTTTCAATATTTTTTTTGATAAATAGACAAAGATAAATACATCATAGTAAAATGTAGGTGCAAATTTATATTAGTAGAACTTAATTTTTAAAAAAAACGTATTCAATCAAAGATTACAAAAAAATCTATGCACTAGATATTGGAGCCAATAATCAAATTCTAAGAAATCTTGTAAACATTTTATTTGTAGTGGAATTTGTGTGTTATAGTAAATTGTTACTCACAACTAAATAATAGAAAGAATAAATTGGATGGAAAATAACAAAAAATGATGGAAAATATTTTTTTAAATTTTTAAAAATTATAGATTGAATCAGCAAAGAAAATAACACAAATCACTAGTGTACATGATCTTTACATTCTTAAAATTTTATTCAATATAATTGATATAATGTGTTGAATACTATTTTTTTTTGTGTGGTCCAATTAGGTTGAAATATAGGATACATGATTGTTCTTTCACCCTCCTTTTTGCATGTTAATTTTGTTCTTATATTGAGTGTCTTCTTAAGGAGAGTGAAGTAATGATTTTGATTACCAACACTAGGATAATCCAATCAAATTAATGCATATACTTGTACACATTAACCTAGATTAATCTCATGATAAGAATGTAGACTAATTTATTTTAAAACAAGTAGTGCCAAGATACAAAAGCAAATACAATAGATAGGGATAGAAATGTAACCTCGTTATCAATGAAGTACTTTCAATCCTACATTGGACTTATTCTCTATCAAGGGTTGATTCTTCAGTTCAAGGTCAACTATGTGCTCACAAAAATGATCTAAAAGTCTGTGTATCTCTACTCATTAATTCAATTGATTAATCTTCATCATCTCAAACTTTTCTACTAATTTGAAGCATGAGGTATTTGAAAATATCTTTGAAGTTTTATCATTACATGAAAAGAGGATGTGTTATCTTAGATAAAATCCTAGAAATGTGTGTACAATATTGAATATAGTAGATCTAAATTTTTCAAATGATCCTAGGATGAATGTACATTTATATAGATTTATTTTGTACATCATGTGATTGAAGTGTTGCCTTCTCTAAATGTGAATAATACACAAATAATTACCTAAACTATAAGAAGATATGAAATAAATTTAAGAATGCCTCTAAAAACTAATATATAACATCAACTTATGTAAATTTGTTCAAGTATGGGCTAACTATGTGCATGTAGAAACAACACGTGACATATAATGGATATATAATAATAAGTGTATGAATAAGTGTAGCTAATGCATGACTAAGGTTATTATATAGAAATGTGTGCATGCATAATTAAAATGGGGATAAATAATGTGTGTATTTTAGGATTTATAAATGCTACATAGGGGAAGGGACCTAAATTTTCACAAATTGACACCATTTAAAAATATATAATTTCATATTTTCGACTGGAAAAGTTTCAGTTGAATAGGTTTCAATTGAAACCACATGGCCTATGCATGACACACAGGGTTTCAACTGAATAAGTTTCGCTTGAATCCCAAAAAATGAAAATCTTCATTTTCCCGCTTTGAAATTGGATTTTTTAATGTGCAAGGTTTCTATAGAAAGGGTTTTAGGAAAAACCCTTACTATAGAAACCCTTTCTACTGAAACTATCTATGTGGCATCCTAACTGGCAGCCAACTTATCTTTTTTTAGAAATTTCTAAAATAGACAGTTTCGGTAGAAAGGTTTTCTATAGAAGCCTCACATTATAAAAAATCCACCTCAAAGTTTTCAATTTCAAAGCGAAAAAATGAAAAATTTAATCTTTTAGGATTCAGGTGAAACTTATTTAGTCGAAACCCTGTGTGCCATGTATAGGCCACATGGTTTCGATCGAAACCTATTTGGTTGAAAATTTTCCTTCCAAAAATATTTCAATCAGAACTATTTATTTGGTGGAAAGTGTGACACAAATTTGTGCTTTTACCCATCAACAATTGCAATGAATGTAAATTATGCTACTTCTAATGATCTGAATGTAACAAAAAGTAGGAAAATTGAAACATGAAAGTAATAACAACAAACAAAAGCTTGAAAGCTGGAAATTTAACTATGTAAACAATAGTTCAGGATATGCAGAAGGATTGATTCACCCAAGGTGGCGAATGAGTCCCAGTAGGGATTTTTTTGAAAATTTTCTAAAATTTTCAATGGAATTTTATGCTTTTTGATCTATATCAAAGATGCAAATGAAAATTTTGAATGGTTTTCAATGAAATTAATTAAAAAAATGCAAGCTATATGAGCTTTCACTAATACAAAATTTGAAACCCTAGAATGAAAATTAACTTTAATGCAAATGCAAATTCAATGCAAGCTAGATCTTGGATGATGATGATGATGGAATCCAAATCAGAAAAGAAGGTATTGTAAATGTAGGTTCACCAAAATGGAACCTCTAAAAATGAAGGTGATATATATTCACACCCACTTTCAAAGATATTCCACTCAAGGATAACCCTAGAGATCTCAATGCAAAAGAGAAAGAGATCTTACAATAGGGCTATCCTAGGGGTTGAATATGATCTAATGAGGGGTTCACCACCAAGTGTATACTTGGAAAAGACAATGAAATGCAAGATACAATGAAAAACCCTAATTTAATACAAACTAACTCTAAATGGCCTAGAAAAGTGAATGAAACAACATAGAAAACTGCAAAATAAAAAGTGTGCAGATGGAAACTTGATGATGACTAGAAACAACTTGGAAATTTTGAAAAACATGAATTTTTAACCTATTGGGACTCATTCGCCATTCTGGGTGAATTAATCCCACTTCTATATTTCTACACAGGAGCAAGTTTCAAGTAAATGGGTATCCAAATCTACAAAGATCTTTGAAAAAAACCTATAGTAGGACACATTCGCCACTTGTGGTGAATCAGTCTAGTTTAGATTTTCTAGAAATTCAAAGTCTGAATCTACTCTTCTTAGTCAGCTCTTTCTTCTTGTCTAGGTTTCTGG
>VDFB02288097.1:0-16730 GCA_007258455.2 Sequoia sempervirens | reverse complement strand
AGTATAATTGAACCGAGATGACCTGAATATTGCTTGCATAAATAGACAAGAGTTAACCCGTTTCCCATGCAAATTCCGAAATGTCATCCATGATACGTAGTAGAGCATGTCTCGCGACCAATTTGCATAGTACTAATGATTTCCTTGCAAACAACAGACAAATAAAAATCATACTCTTTCCTTGCTTTTCTAGTTCAGTACATCATCGAATCGCTCCAGAGATATGATAGAAAAATCAAAACAACCATTCAAATTTTCCTTAAAGTATTTTAAACATTTATTCAGATTAAGATCATCCAATTTGGTTATCATCATTGATGTTCTACTTTGAATCATGTTGCTTTGATGTCAATTAGCATTGAATAAGCATGTTGTGGTTTATTTGATATAACAATGTTTGTTGTATTTTGGCAAACTATTTTATGTCCGTTTGTGATGTTCGAAAAACTTGTTGCTCCTCTCTTGTTTGTTCAGTGTATGTTTCTGCGTTTTTTCCCCTAGTGTAAACACAACCCAAAGAGTATGGATATATACAAATTTCATCAAGCCATGATGAAACATAAAGATCCCCGTCAAATGATATGGATATATACAAATGATAGAAATGAATGGATGATACCTAAAATGAATGCAAGACATAAAATAATAGATGGAAAAGCCTATTTTGATCACAAGTAGCGCCTGTTTGCCAGGTTTTCAACACTTGCTTTTATTGCACTTTTTCATGATTTTTCTAATTTCTTTAGGACTTTTTATGATTTTTTATGATTTTTTTCAGGACTTCTTATGATTTTTTTATATTTTTTGCAGGACTTTTTATGATTTTATTTTTTTGATTTTTTTTAGGACTTTTTATGATTTAGACATAGAATTTCTTCAAATGAATGCTATTGATCGGTTCTTCAAACAGGTCCCCTTCTGACGTAGATAACTGATATGCACCAGAACCGTATGCTGCAATGACAACAAATGGACCAAACCAGTTAGGTTCAAATTTCCCTTTCTTTTCTTTGTCTTGCTGATTACATGGATTCTCTCTCAAGACTAAGTCACCCACTTGGAATGTCTGTGGTTTAACTCTGTGATTGTAAATACGAGACATAATCTATTGATAACCCTTCAAGTGATCAGCTGCATGTTGACGTCTTTCATCTAACAATTCTAGCTCTTGGAGGCGAGAAACTTTGTAATCTTCATCACTTATCAATCCCTTAAGTGAGACCCTAAGCGAAGGTATTTCAACTTCCAGTGGTAAGATTGCTTCTGCTCCATAGACCAACGCATATGGTGTAGCTCCTGTTGGTGTGAGAATGCTGGTTCTGTATGCCCACAAAGCTGGATTTAATTGGACATGCCAATCAAATCCAATTGAAAACAATAAACACAATTGATAGAACTTTAAACTAAAGAAATTGAAATGCAATTAAAATAAGCAGGAAATCTTCATAAGTGTTCCATCTTTCTCTATCTCCAGAGATTTGTTCGAAGCTGCTGCTCTCAGATTGTGTAAGCTCAGCTTCTCCAAATGGCTGTCTACAGAATGAGTATGCAAAGGAAATTCTATCCTAGATACTGGTGAAAGTAGAAAATGCTGACAGATATGGACAGGGGCTGTGAATTATGCACAGGGGCTGTAAATGGAGTATGCTATGAAATAGAGTGAATATGCCATGATTCTATGTTGTACTATGATGCTTGAACACTATGAATGCTAAAAGGCTTATGCAAATTGGCTATAATTTTCCTACTGAAAGCTTCTATATGATTTGGAGTACCCGGCAGTCATATTTATAGCTTTTCTCAAGAAAAATCCTGGCTGGCAAGGATCAACGGTTGTAAGATTGTCTGGTGGAATTGAAAGGTGAGAGATGGAGAGGTTAAGAAGAAGATGGAAGAGGTTGAGAGGTTGGAGAGAAGGATGGATTCCTATCTTCAACCCACGGGAACAAGCCTGCACAGAAATAGAGAAAATTAATTTTTCTGTTTCAGCAGTTTGTTTCACGGGTGTTGAAGATAATCTTTAAATTAAATAAATAAATAAATTTATTTAATTTCATTTATTGAATTTTGATTTTTTGATTTTAAAAACTATGGAAGATTTAATTAAATATTTTGGAATATTTAATCATGATATGACTTTAGAAGAATATGAAATATTTAGAAGAATTTAATTAAATATTAGAAGAATTTAATTGTGAAAGAATATTAGAAGAATTTAATTAAATATTTTAAAATATTTAATTATGAATGGATTTTAGAAGAATTAATTTAAAAGAGAGGAATATTTTATTTGAATAAAATATCTAAGTCAAGATTATTGATAATTAATATAAATAAATCATAATGTTTATTTAATTAATTAAGAAATGAATAAGAGAAGATGATTAAATAAACTTATTTATTTAATTGAAATGAAAGAATGAACAAATATAAATAAATTATTTAAATTTATTTATACGTAGATGGAATTGGAAGATTTTAATTAAATATTAAAAATATTTAATAAATTACCAGACAATGTGATGTGACCATTTTTAGGTGTATACAGTACTATTACCTTGACTTGAAAGTTTTATATCATAAACAAATGTGCAAAGAGTTGCTTGAGAAATTAAAGAATAGCAGTGAAAGATTGAATTCTAAACAACACTAACACTATACTGATATAAAAAATTTCATAGAATTAATAATTTGCAAAATCAACAAGTTGAGAATATTTTTGTATATTCAACTGTTAAAAATATTACAATTAACTCCATATATAAAGAGTTTTGAGAATACAACGAATATGTTGTAACAAGGAGACCAACGATGATAAAATAGCTAGAGAAAACTATAAAAAAAAAAGCTTAAAGAAAGCTAAGAAAGATGCCAAACATGCTAAGGAAAACAATAGAATAAAGCAAACTAAATACTGCACAAACAATAGTTTATTATGCATACTCTTCAAGAAGAGTTCCAACCAAGAGCAATGCCAATGGAAGCATGTTTGAAGCTTTTCCTATATGTTGAGTGAAAGAAGATAAAAGAAATTCTATGCAGGAATATTTTTTTTCATCACATTTATCTCTCATACACCAGATTGGATGTAAGATTACTATCAAGTTGTCAACTATCTCTTTGTGATGATAGGTGACTTCAATCCAAGAGCAACAAACAGATATGGCATCATTTTGAGAAATGGAGATGGCATCAAAAGCAACCCACTGTGATTAGAGGAAGAGGAAGTCCAATAATATTCAAGAATTTTTTAGATGGGAAGTGGATGTGGCACACCATGGGAAGAATCATATGAATCGGCATGAGTGCATGGCAGGCTTCAAAGAATTTTACATGTAAAATATAGAATGGCCAGAGTGTGTTCAACTATCTCATTTGCTTGCAAAGATTCATCCCAGGACTTAGGGAAATGGAAGTTGGATTTCTCTGATAGAAATGAAGTATGATCAAAACCCATTCGAAAGAAAGATCTGCATGTTAGGAAATATTCAGCAGCATAAGCAACATGTTTAGGATAACCAAGAGAAGCCAACAATGGAAGAAAATATTTTCATGACTCATCAAGATTGTAAAATCCTCAAAGCATCCTTGGAAAATCACTTTCAAGTTTCAAAGAAAGTTTGTAAATGTTGTAACCTAGATGTCCTATGGATAACAATAAATTGGTTTCCATAAATCATGAAGCATTGAGTACATGGCAAAGATCTAGGACAAAAAGGAGAAGCAAAACTATTTTTTTCACCAAATTTGTGGCATGGAGATGAATGCAAGGCAACAAAGAGAATCCTGATCCTGAAAAATGCTAAGAAAGGAACTAATATTTATTGGGGAGACACCATATGAAGGGGTTTTATAGGGAGTTGTAAGAAAACCAAAAATACATAAATAACAGTTTTAAAGAATCAATTTAGAAAACATAAAGCAACTTTATGAACACAAGTAAGATAAAAAAAATATACCTTGATAATTAATACAACAAAATCTTCTCAGTATGGGGACATCAAAGAAAGTAAGGCCAAGAGGAGGTGAAAAGCTTAGGGCAGATGGGCTACAATCAAAACATATCTAGTGGGGACCTGAGATTGGAACTCTGCACATGAGAAATATAATTAATGTTTTTACTTGAGAGGACTTCCCAATAGATTGGAAAATCAGTTTTGTCTTGCCCACTCTTTATATATGTGGATGTAAATAATCTACCAAGCTGCTATGATTGGCCCTCTACCTCAAAAATTATTCAGGAGTATGGTAGAGTGTAGAATCTGAAGTTGGGTACAAAAAGAAAGGGAGGGGAAAACCGTAGGCATGTTTTAGACCTAAATAGTTTACAATTGATTACCACTTAACTCTGACATCTAATTGAAAAGGTATAGAATAATTGAAGCGAAGAAGCTTTTTTTGCTGCTCTATTGTCTTTAAGAAAGCCATTCAAACAATCCCTAGAAGAAAATTTTGGAATGGCATTGAGGAGCTTAGTGTGCCAAATGCATATAGAGTAGAAGTTCACATGCATTATGATCAAGTACAAGCCAAACTCAGATCACCTGTAGGTTTATCAATGTGTTTTGAAAATGACATCGGTGTTGAACAAAATTGCCCATTATCCCCTGCATTCTATGAACATTACATGGACAAGTTAGATGAGTAGATGAAAAAGAAAAATTTACTTCTTTATGTGGATGACCTCATCTTGAAAAGAATCTCATAATTCAATAGAAAACTTGAAAGAATTACATCTCCTTTGTGAGAAAATAGGAATATAGGTAAGTAGAAACAAAATTGAAGTCTTCATTTTCTCTAAGTTGGAGAAAGATAGTTGACAAGCATTAGTTTTGAGGGCAGTCTGTGGAGATAGAGGAAGAATACAATGATCTTGGTCTTAATACCTACAACAAACTTAGTTGGATATCATTAAATCCAAATAGAATACAATGGAGATGGAAGGAATTATACATAGTAGAGAATAGATGCAGAAACATATAGTTGGGAACCAGAAAATTACAAGGATAATGTTTGGGATGCTCCTCATGCTAGTGGTACTTTACAAGTTTTAAGTATGGAGCAGTGATACATCATGATTATAATAGAGACAAATATAGTGAATTAACAAGTAATTCATGTTGCATAGTTACAATATCAAAGCCTTGATTCCATATGAGATACTATCAGCTGAGCTATGCGCCTTTCCTTTGGAAACAATGCCCATGATTCTGAGTACTAGACTATCGAAAGAAACTATAAACATGGATATTAATTGGTGGTTGAAGATGGTATTTGGAGAATTTTTAGAATGCAAGGAAGAGCACTTGGTCAAAACAAAAGGTTAAGTGGATGAACAAGTATGGCATTATCCTACACAATTGTTATTGATGTTAATAAGGAAGTAACTAAAAGGTATGATTTAAAGTATCAAACTAAACAAGTGGATGAAAAAATTCACTTGGAAAAACAAATATTAGATAATTGAATATAATCCCACATATGAGAACCATCAAAAGACTCATACAAGGGTAGATATCAAATGGAAATAAAATATATATACAGCTTAATGGGCAATACCCAAGGAAGAATAGGAAAAGAGAATATGTATATTTTCTAGCTTAGGGCTCATGAAGATAGAGTAGCATTGGAGTGCGTAGTCTACATTGACATCAAAAACAAATAATGGATAAGTTGAGCTTAGTCTACATTGACATAAAAAAAAAATAATGGATAAGTTGAGGATTGATACTTTGAAATATAAGAGCTTAAAAATGCATGGTTTTCCTAGCATAATTCATAGTGGAAGATGTAACCTCAAGAAAGGAGAAAAAATGTCTCTTGGCATTACTTATATACTTTTCCTAAGTAGCAAGGACCCTATGTTGTACACTTCTTTTCTGATTTTTCTTGGTGCTTCCATGGACCATTGGTGTGGGCACTATTAAATATTTCATTGAAATCATTTCAATCTAAGAGTAATAAAGTGGTGACATATGTGGTTAGTACTTTAAAATTTTGACTAAAAATACAAGGAATGACAATTTCTACTTGACACAATACATATGAAGAATTTTCAAGTAATGTTAATCACTATAAATCAAATTTATATGTTTTCATATGGGTTTAAGAGAAGATTTTAAGTGATTAAGAAACAACTCCCATTTTTTCCATTGGAACATATTGTGAGGCAAGGAGTAGTGTATGAAAGAATTTGGTTCAAAATCCATACGAGATATAGGCATACCATCAAACTGGCCAATGATGTTGTTAATATGGGTTAGTGTAGGATCATGGGGATCCAAACTAAGCCTCTAAGTGGTGATGAAAATTCAGAAAAATAGAGTTTGGAAATTTGACATAAAAATATGAATAGGTTATTAACATAATTTAAAAAATATGTAAGAACAAAACTTGTATAAAATTGAATGTAGTTTCTAGGCTACTAGTCCTTTTTTGGAAAAAAGTAAATATGTTTTGTGAAAATTTAAAATTTCAATGCAGTGGTACTAAATTTTCAAGAAAAAGATAAGAAGCAGGTGTATTTTTGACCACCCTAAGTACAAGAAAAAAAAAAAAAAATTTCTAAATCTTTCAATATATGTAGAGGACACATGCGCGTATGTGTCAAATTTTTTTTTGTAATTTTTTTTCATGTAAATAATTAGTTATGATTTTTTTTTTAGAACATTTTAGAATTATTAAAACATGTGTGTTTGACCACCATAACTTGGTCAAACCTTTATGAAATTCAATTTTTTTTATCCTATAGTATGTGAAGAATAGAATGTGATGCATCTTGTAGGTTCAAAAAATGTTAAGTAGTTTGAAAGTTATAAAAAAAGTTCAATCAACCTAGATCAATTAAGAATTTAGTCATAATGTATGTAGAAAATAAATAATTATTATTTATTAAATTCAAAATAAGGCATAACTTATATTAGTGGAAAGATAACAATTTTTTCTATAAACCCTTTTCATTTCATGAAATTCGTCCATAAAAAAAGTTGCCAGCCACAAGGGAAAACTTCAGAAAACTAAAGAAAAATTTTAAACACTTTTTTTAGTTGACTTTCCAGGTTTGGAAATCTCAAGCCAAAAACCAAGGAAAACCTGAGGGAAATCCTAAGGCTACAAATTTTCACCCTTTCAAAATGAATATCCATTTTGGAAAGTGGGAACCCATTTTTTGAAAAACAAAATAGATATCCATTTGAAACAAATATCCGTTTTGAAAAAAAAAATGGATATCTATTTGAAATGAATATCCATTTTGAAAAACAAAATGGATATCTATTTTGAAGATCTAAAAAACCCTCTTTAGTAAAATGGGCATAAATTTTGTATTTCTTATCAAAATTTTGATTTTTTATAGGCATTGAAAATGTGATTGGGAGCTCTATGCAGTGGACTAGGTAGTGTTTCTATTTTGTACACAAAAAATTAATTATAATCATTTGAACTTTATATTTCATTTTTGAAGCATTAAATGTTCACTACTTTCGCATGCAAAGTATCTTTTTCATGAATTTTTTTTAACACTCATCTAAAAATGATTGAAACATTAGAAAAATTAATCAATAATGAAATATGTATACTTTTTTAGTAAGGAGATGAATAAATCTTCATAAATCATCATATATCTTTGTCCCTTTCTCTACCTCTCTATATTTCACTGTCTCCCCTTAAGCTTTGGACCTATCCCTCCACTTGTTTCTCCCTCCCTTCCTCCCTCTCTTTTTACCTCTTTAGACCTCTCCCTATCAATATATTGAACTCTTGGCTTAACTATCTACTTCTACATCCCTCCCTCCTTCCTTCTCTCTTTGTCCCTCTTTAAACCTATCTTTCTCACTCTCTCTCTCCTTGAGCTCTAGACCTATCTCTCTACCTCTCTCCATCCTCCCTTCCCTCTTTCTTTGTCCCTCTTTACATATCTTTTTATCTCTCTCTCTTTTAGGTCCCTCCAACTCCCTCTCTCCCTCTCTCTCCCTCCCTCTTGGGTCTCTCTCTTGGGTCTCCCTCCCTCCTCTATCTCTCCTCTTGGCTCTTTCATATATATATATCTCCACGCACACACACGCACAAGGCATGCACGTTCTCTCTTTCCCGTCCTCCTCCTCTCAGGTTGATGTCCTCCTCCCTCTATCCCTCTCCATTATCTCCACCCCTCTCCTCTCGTCCACTCCCATCTCTCCATCTCCCCTCCCCCCTCCTCCACGTCTCTCTCCATCTCCCTCCTCTCTCCATTTCTCTCTCCATCCCTCTCTCTCTCTCCCTCTCACTCTCCATCTCCCCCTCTCCCTCTCCCTCTCTCCCTCCCTCTAAAGTCTCTCTCCCTCTTAAGTCTCTCTCCCTCTTAGTTCTCTCTCTCTCGCACACACACTCTCTCCATCTCCCTCTCAACTCTCTCTCTCCCACTGTCTCTCTCCTCTCTCTGTCCCTCTCTCTCTCTCAAGTCTCTCTCCATATCCCTCCATCTATCTATTTCTCTCACACACACATACACACACACTCTAAATCTCCCTCTTAGGTCTCTCTCTCCCACTCTCCTCTATGCATCCCTATTTCTCCCTCTATCTCTATCTCACTCTTAGGTCCCTCCCACTCCCACTCCCTCTCCCTATCTCTCTCTATAAGGAAAGAAGAGGTTCCAAAACACTTTCCTAATGCTAATTATAAGAAGAGAATGTAGACATATGATTCAATTTTGAATTACAATTCATTAAAGATGCACATTAGCAAAAAATAGATCAAAACAAATTTAACACAACCACATAGTGGACACCAAATTTAATGTGGGAAAACCCTTTCAGGAGAAAAACCCACCATACCAAGCAAAAACACTTTGTATTATAGTGGAAAAATTCCACATACAGATTTATAGTTCGTTGCTTTAAGATGTCTATTCACACTCTCAATACAAGCAACATTACAATTCCTGATCAATCTCATTATCTCTCATCAGACTCACAACTTAACTCAACATACTATTACAATGCATTACAACTATACCATTTTCCTTTAGAGAGAAAATTTTAATCTATCTGCATCACTAGAACCATGTAGGAAACATACCAATTTGAATCCCATTCATTATTGCAGACAAATCGTCAATCAACAGTTTCCTTATTGAGTTGTCGTTGAGACAACTTCAAGTGTCCCACCAATATGAAATTGTCCTACCGATGTTAACATTACCATTCAAATAGTTCACAATGCATCGGTCTATCGGTAAGACCAACTTTCACATCTTGGTGATGGAGTTATGTCCCAATGATCAGTCTTACCATCGGCACATTAGGGCAACTAGCTTTCAAGTCCTAGTGATAAAGCATAGTCACAACGATGAAGTACTAACCAGTTGATGTGGTCCCACTTCCAAGCCAGCTCAAACTACTGCTTTCCACCTATCAACTCGGGTCCCACCATGGTCATCATTCCATCAGGGAGACTAGGTTGAACATCTTGGCAATGACCTCAAGTCCAGCTGACAAAGGAACATTATCATCCTATTTTTGGGACTCAAAATAGAGTCACACCAACAACATAGTGTCCCACCAATGAAAGAAATTTATCGGGATATCATTGGGACTATCATTAGGGTCCCATTGACAGAGCCAAGTCATGCCGATAGAACAAGCCACGAACACCACGAATTGTCAAACCATCATGGAGACATCAAGTGAGGTCTCGCCAACCACGCATGTCTCGGCGATGAAGAGCTAGGTGAAACCTTGAAGGCTTATCGAGTTGTCGAGGAGATGGCTAAGAAAGTCTCACTGATGGAGCACATTCTAGTTGATCAAGGATATAGGAGAACACAATGCTACCACATCAAGCTAGTAAGTTGAGACACATTTCCAACATGCTCTCAGTTGACGAAGACTTACTGGCTTGTCCCAAAACTTTGACATTACTAAATATCATAGGCCCTAAGGCTCATGGAACTGGCACACCACCTAAACTTGTCTATGCTCACTGGTTTTGTTAGCACATCTGCAACATTTTCTAGAGTATCCACTTTTTCAAGACTGACCTTTCCATCTGCCACCATATCCTATACAAAATGATATTGTATATCAATATATTTTGTCCTGGCATGGAAAGTTAGATTTTTTGCCAAAAAAATAGCACTTTGATTGTCACAACAAATGGTAATTTTCCCTACATTGAACCCAATATCATAACACAAATGTCTAAGCCAAATGGCTTCTTTACAGGCATGTATTGCCACCATATACTCTACCTCCGTAGTAGATAAAGAAACTATAGCATGTTGCTTAATCATCCAACTAATTGCATGACCATTCAACATGAAGATGTATCCATTGGTGCATCTCCTATTGTCAATGTCCCTTACCCAATCAAAATTCACATAACCTTGAATACTGATGGATCTTTATGACCCAAACGAGTTACCATGATAGCACAAATCATTCTAAGAGGTACCTTTTAAATATCTAAAAACTCTTTTCACAGCATCCTAGTGTGGTCTACCTAGATTTTCCATAAGGGTGTGTGCAAGTCTAAGTTGAGTCCACGTTTTGGCCAAAAAGTGGAAGTGTTTTCCTTGATTTTCAAAATTTGTCACATTTGACCTTAAAATTTGAAGCACTTAGAGATGGAATCTTAAAAGAGTGACTAATTATAAAATATAGTACTCAAAGTAGATAGTTTCCAAATATGTAATTTATTTCAATACTCAGATGATAAAAATTGATTTTCAATAGGCATTTCTAAAAACCATTGTATAAAAGTCACTTTTTTTTACCATACCATGCACATTTATGTCATCCGTATTTTGACTTAAATAATCATATTTTTCTAAATCCATTTGGGAAAAGATTTGTAACTCATTGAAGCACATTTCGATATTTTTTTGTAGTTTTTTATTGATTTTTTTTTGTTAAACTTGTGTTGGCCATATTTGTTGTTTTGAAAAATCATCATGTACGTGAGGCATAAGATGACCTAACTTATCATTTTTTGATTTTTTTTTTTCAAATTGAAAAGAATTGTCTTAAGTATGTTTTGGTGTAATTCATTTTACAAAAAAAATAAAATTAATAAAAAGTTATGAAAACACTAAAAATCCTTGATAATTCAAGTTTATGGACAAGTTTCACCATAAATTAATTGAAAAATAGAAAAAAAATCAAACTGTAAAAAAATTACATATTTGGAATTTGCACTATCTCATCTATAATGGGTTTTAATTTCATCAAAAAATTCTACAAAATAGGTCTTCAGACATATGTCAAAAGTCACTATTTTCCTATGGCATTGACATGACCTTCAAGTTGTAGGTCAAACAGGTCCAAAGCTTAGGTTTGGGTCCCCAAGGCATTTCTCGAATTGAAAAACAAGGCAAAAACCCAACCAAAATTTCATATTTTAAAAAATGGGATCCCATTTCATAATTTTTATTTATTTTTATGGTTCTATGAAATGGGATCCCATTTCACTCATTTGTTTTATAGTTTTTATGAAGCGGGATCCCATTTCATAAAAACATTTTATAGTTCTGAAGCGGGATCCATTTTTAAAGCGGGATCCCGTTTGAAAATTGCCAAAATGGAAGGATTTTCAAAATGGGATCCCATTTTGAAAATTGAAAAGTGATTTTCAAAAGATTGAAAGTTTCTAAAACTTTTAAAACAAAACCATGTTTGAAAACTCATTTTGGAAAATTTTCAAAATGGGATCCCATTTTTTATTTAGGCTCAGGATCCCAAAGCTAAACAAGATTCCATTTATTAAAAAGTGGGATCCCGCTTTTGTGCAAGTCAATTTCATTTTTTGCCTAAGGAAAAAACTTCCACATTTCGTGGACTCATCTTCTTGCATTTACCCATAAAATGGCTAAAAGCTCTCACTTCTTGGGAAATTTATAGCCTTGTACAGACCATTACATACATTAAACTATCAACTGCACTTGCATAAGGCAATCTGGTCATGCCCTCCATCTTGGTAGGATATTTTGGACAATCTTCAATAGATAACTTGGTTCCCTGCAACACTGGAACAACTAGCTGCTTGCAATCAATCATACCAAATCTCTCCAAGACAATCTTGATATGCTTACTCTGTCTAAGCCAAAAATTTCTACTTCCTCTATCCCTTTTTATTTCCATCCCTAGAATATACCTTGCTACACCTAGATCTTTCATTTCAAACTTTGTTGACAATCGATATTTTAGATCAAAAATCATATAGTATTACTATTTCCTATAAACATGTCATCAACATACAGGGAAATAATAAGAACTCAATCATTTTTTAGTTTTGAAGTACACACAATGATCATATTTCAATCTTAC
The DNA here is from genome assembly GCA_007258455.2 of Sequoia sempervirens. NCBI lineage: Eukaryota > Viridiplantae > Streptophyta > Pinopsida > Cupressales > Cupressaceae > Sequoia > Sequoia sempervirens. Next base: position 4,428 of record VDFB02288097.1, on the reverse strand, counting down.
AAATCCCAAAAATAGCACAAACGTGTCAAACTTTTGGTACCACATTCTAGGCGATTGTTTTAAACCATACATAGATTTCTTTAACTTGCAAACCAAATTTTTTTTACCTTTTTCCACAAAGTGCTCAGGCTGGGACATATAAATCTATTCTTCAAGATCTCATTCAATCTCCAAGTCATATGCCACTACAATTGACAAAAGAAATCTAATAGATGTCATCTTAGCTACAAGAGAAAATATTTTTCCATAGTCAATTTTCTCTACCTAGGAATAGCCTTTCACAACCAACCTAGCTTTATACTTTTCAACACTACCATCCAAATCAATTTTCTTCTTGAATAGCCATTTACAGCCAACAAGATTTCAACCTTTAGGTAAGGGCACCAAATCCTAGGTTGCATTCTTTTTTAATGACACTATTTCCTCATTCATGGCTTCCAACCAAGAATTTGAATCAAACATTTTAATTGCCTCTTTCACAGTCCTAGGCTTGTCAGTGCTTGTAATCAAAGGATAGACACAATTTACATCCAACATGAAAAAACCATACCTTTCAGGTTGTCGCCTTTCACATGTAGACCTCCTCAAAGGCTGAGGCTGAGGTTGTGGTTCTTCTTCTTCAGAACTCTCAAAGCTGCTAGAACTCTCCTCAATTTTAGGTACACTTTGTAGTTCCTCTTTATCTAGAGTTCAAGGAATTTCAACTAAATTTTCTTTCTTTTCTTCTTTCATCTCTGACTGAAGATCCACTAAAGAAGGTTTCAACTCACAAAATATTACACTTCTACTATGTACAACCTTTTTAGTCACAGGATTCCAAAGCTTGTATCCTTTCACACCAATGTCATAGCTAATGAAGATACATTTTATAGCTTTATTTTCCAATTTAGATCTTTTCTCATTCGACACATAAACATATGCTTTGTAGCAAAAGACTCTTACATGTCTTAAAGAGGGCTTCTTACCAGACCAAACTTCCATAGGGGTTTTTTCAACAAGTTCTGAAGAGGGAGATCGATTTATTAAATAACATGAGTTGTAGCCATAGCTTTAGCCTAGAACTTCTGCTCCAGATCAACATTTCTCAACATAATTCTTGCCCTTTCCATCAGTGTCCTATTCAACCTTTCAACAACTCCTTTTTGTTGTGGAGTGTAAGGTGTTTTTTTATGCCTTCTTATTCCATGGACTTTGCAATACCTTTTGAAATTTGTAGAACATAACTCACCACCATTATATGTCCTCAAGCATTTAATTTTTCTTCCTATTTGATTTTCAACCAAGTTTTTAAACTCTTTAAACTGACTAAACACTTCTGATTTACTTTTTAGAAAATACACAAATTCACTTCTCTAATAATCATCAATAAAAGAAACATAAAATATTGATCTTGATAACGAAGGAACATTTACTGGACCAAAAAAATCAGAGTGAATATAATCTAGAACACCAAAATATCTATGAGGACTAGAATAAAATGAAACATGATGTTGTTTTCCGTATATACAATGTTCGCAAAAATCAAACTCAATGTTATAATCATCAAGCCCTTCAACTAGGTTTTTATTTTTTAAATCTTTTAAGCCTTTGATGCCAGAGCATGGTCTTTTCTATTGGGAGTTTCACCTCCAAAGAGTTTACACCCAAAGGAACTTCGTTTTCCTTTTCTACACAAGCAGCCTTGCTTGACTTTATAGAGACACTATTGCATTGAATAGCATGTGCACCCAACTTGTATAGGGTACCAATTTGAGCACCCCTTTCTAGCACCATTGAGCCTCTAGTCATTTTACAGCCACCATTCGAGAATGAAACTTGCACACCAACATCATTCAACTTACTAACAAAAAGAAAATTTCAGACTAGACTTGGTATGTGCATTATTCCATCAATTCCTTTAATTCTTCCATCAGGAAATTGAATTTTGACTCTTCTATAGCCAACAATTTCAAGAGATGAGTCACTTCCTAGATACACCTTTCCACTAGCATACTCTTCGTACTTCGTAAACCAATTTCTGTGAGATGTCATGTGAAAAGATGCACATGAGTCAATTAGCGAGACATCATTTGATTCCTGAGTTGCCAAGGCTGCAATGAAGGCATCTCCATCACTCTAAGAAGAATCATTATCTGAAGAATTATTTTTCTTCTTCTTCTTTTTCTCCTCTTTGCAATCATTTTAGACATGACTAGGCTTCCCACAATTCCAACATTTCACCTTGGACTTCTTGCTAGGAGACTTTGATCTCCCTTCAGACATTGATTTAGACTTCTTATCTTCCTTCTTACCTTTCTCCTTCGATCTACCTTGAACAAAAGGGCCTCCTTTTCCATCTCAGAAGATTTCCTTCACATCTCTTCTAATAGCAATGAAGCAACCACATATTCCATCTTGAAAGTGGTTTTCGTACCCAATAGCCATCACTAAATGATCCCACGACTCAGGCAAAGAACATAACAGAGGAATACAATGATCCTCATCATCTATCTTCACACCTACAGATGTTAACTAAGCAATGAGTGTATTTAACGTATTCAGATGATCAGCCATAGACGCCCCTTCCTCCATTTTCAAAGAGCACAACTTCTTCCTCAAGAATAACTTATTCTCCAAGGATTTTCCCTGATAAATGTCACCAATGGGTAAGTGTAAGAAGTTGAGTCCACAAAACATGGAATTTTTTGCCTTAGCCAAAAAAACAAAATCGACATTGCAAAAATGGGATCCCCCTTTTTAAAAAATCGAGATCCCATTTTTTAATTCCATTTTTGCAAATTTTAAAACAAAATCTTGTTTTTTGAAAAATTTCCAAAAATGGAAAATTCAAAACAAGATCTCGATTTCAAAATTTCCATTTTGAAATTTCTATTTTTAAGAAAAATTTTTAAAATGGGATCGGATTTTTAAAATTTCAAAAATGAGAAATTTCTATTTTGGCAATTTTAATGGGATCCCATTTTGTAGAACCAAAACGGGATCTCGCTTTACAAAATGAGATCCCATTTTGTAAATGGGATTCTATTTCCAAAAAAATGAATTTGAATTTGCTTTGTGGTCGAGTTTCTGCTTTGTATTTTGGTTCGGGAAAAGCATTAGGAATCTGAACCTAGGCCTTCAACCTCATTTGACCTGCATGTTGAAGGTCCTAATAATGTCAGAGAAAAATATTGAGTTTGGACATATGGCTGACAACTTTTTTTGTAGAATTTTTTGACAAAATTAAAACCCATTTTAGATGAGACAATGCAAATTCCAAATATGTGACTTTTTTACAATTGGATTATTTTTTCTATTTTTCAATTAATTTATGATGAAACTGGTCCATAAACTTTAAATATTAGGGTTTTTTAATATTTTAATAACTTTTAATCAACATAACATTTTGACAAATGGATTGCACGAGAACAAACTTTAGACAATAATTTTCAATTTAAAAAAAAATCAAACAATGATAAGTTAACGTCATCTTATGCATGTCGTACATGACGATTTTTAAAAACGACAAATAAGCCTAATAAAAAATTAACAAAAAAAAATATTCAATAAAAAATTACAAAAAATATCAAGAACAAGCTTCAGTGAGTCACAAATCTTTTCTCGAAAGTATTTTGAAAAATATGATAATTTAGGTCAAAATATGAATGTTGTACACGTGCATGGTATGGTATAAAAAAAGTGACTTTTAAATAGTAATTTTTAGAAGCACCTATTGAAACTCAATTTGTACAATCCGGGTATTGAAATAAATTACATATTTGGAAACTAGACTTTGAGTACTACATTTTATGATCAGTGACTTTTTTGAAGATTCCATCTCTAAGTGCTTCAAATTTTAAGGTCAAATGTGTCAAATGTTGAAAATCAAGGAAAACACTTCCACTTTTTGTCAGCCAAAAAGTGGACTCAACTTCTTGCCAGCACCCCAATTTTCTTTCACAAGGAAGATGCAGACTTCTCTTCATGAAAATTCATGAGAATAAAGCCTACTAGATATAGTCTTATCAACCCTTTGGCTTTTCTATCTGTGAGGTCCCAATCTTCTTGCTTCATGCCTAAAGGTTTAGTCATAGACACAACAATCTAGAGATCTATATCTACCAACAGGTCTTCCATTTTGATTTTCTACAACTCAAAATTTCCACCATTAAATTTTTCAATTTCTATCTTCCTTGATGTGCTTGCCATCTTAATCTGCAATTGAGATTACCAAATTCCTCTACAAGACTCCTTTAGAATTGGAAAAGAGAAAATTGTCTAACCCATAAGGATAACACAACTTTCCAGGCTTTGATACCACTTGTAAGGAAAGCAGAGGTGTGAAAACACTTTCCTAATGCTAATTCTAAGAAGAGAATGCAAACATATGATTCAATTTCAAATTATAGTTCATTAAAGATACACATTATCAGAAAATAAATCAAAAAA
>VDFB02288096.1:0-26721 GCA_007258455.2 Sequoia sempervirens | reverse complement strand
AAAACAACCAATGGTAAAACAAGCCATCCTTTGAAGAAAGGATCTCGATCCATGAAACCCCCTACACCTCCGTCTTATTTTCCACCTATAAAAAGCCATCCATTTATGGACATCCCTCAAGAGCAAACTATGCCCTCTTCAAATAAAATATCTAAGGGACCGTTGGAAGCTTCATTTCAGAATGAGGCAAGAGAGATTGCTGATCAAGACATAGCAAGATGTGTCTATGCCAATGGATTGGCATTCAATGTTGTTCATTCACCATATTGGCAAAAAATGGTGAAATCTATTAATGAGGCTCCAAAGGGGTATAAGGTCCCAGGTTTTGAGAAGGTGCGTTGCACCTTATTGGAGAAAGAGGTGAAACATGTAGCAGACTCTTTGAAGCCCATAAGGGATTCGTGGATCGAAACAGGGGTGACCATTGTTTCTGATGGATGGAAAGATGCAAAAAATCGCCCATTGATCAATGTTATTGTTGTGTCCCCTAAAGGGGCAATGTTTTTGAGAGCAGTGGATTGTGAAGGATAGGTGAAGGATGGTCCATTTATTGCTAACATCCTTTGCCAAGCTATTGAAGTGGGCCATCAAAATGTTGTGCAAGTTGTAACTGACAATGCCAAAAATTGTAGGGCTGCTAGGTTATTGGTTGAGGAGAAGTATCCGCACATTTTTTGGACACCTTGTGCTGTCCACTCCCTCAATCTAATGCTACAAAAAATTGGATCCAAAATTGAGTGGATCAAACAGGGGTATGCTGAGGGCGAAGACATCCAAATGTTTGTCACCAACCAACATATGACACAAGGAATATTTAGACAATTCTCAAAATTGGAGTTGTTGAAGGTAAAGTTAATTCCCAATTTTTTAAAATTTTTGAATTTTCTTTTAATTTAAAATTTTGATTTTGTAAATTTAAATTATATTTTAATTTTAATTTTGATTTTCAAACAGGTTGCCGAGACCCGTTTTGCCTCCAACACAATTGTGTTGAGACAACTTATAAAGGTTCGTGAGGCACTCTGTGCCATGGTAATCAGCCCTAATTGGGTTGTATGGAGGCAATCTAGGAATGAAAGGGCAAATAGGGTCAAGCAAAGGATCCTAGATGATAATTGGTGGGATCGTGTTGAGTACTTGGTCAGTTTCACTGAGCCTATATTGAGCATGATCCGTTACACAGACATGGATAGACCTTGTTTGGGAGAAGTATATGATGGTATCGACTCAATGATTGAGAAGATGAAAACCATCATCAATGCAAAAGAGGAAGATCCTGAAGAAAAGTTCTTCAAAGAGCTACAGGAAATTATGGTTGATAGATGGAACAAAATGACCACTCCCTTGCATCTTGTTGCTTTTGCATTGAGTCCCAAATATTATAGTCTCGAGATACTTTCCGCTTCATCAAGAGTTGCTCCATATAGGGATGTTGAAGTGGCTCAAGGGTACAAGGTAGCACTACGTAGACTCTTCACTGATCGTGACCAACGTGATCGAGTGAGGGTTGAGTTCATCGCTTTTGCATGCTTTGGTAGTGTTGATCAGAATCTTGATGCTCTTCGAGACAAGTTCAGGGTGGATGCTCATAGTTGGTGGTACTTCCATGGGCAAGAATATAGGCGCCTCCAACCTATTGCAATAAATTTTTTATTCCAAGTAAGTTTTATATTTTGTAATTTTAATTTTAATTTATATAATATATAATATATATTAATAATTTTGTTTAGTTAAATTTTGTAACTCTTAACTATTTAATTTGTCTTAATAGGTTGCTAGTTCATCCTCTTCTGAGAGGAATTGGAGCACATACTCCTTCATCCACTCAATAAAACGCAATAGGCTACATTCAAAAAAGGCAGAGGACTTGGTGTATGTGCATTCAAACTTGCGCCTCCTTACACACAAGCATAGTTCCTACAAAGGAGACACAAAGAGGTGGGATATTGAGCCAGAGCAGCTTGATTTGGATGCTTCCACAAGTCACTTAGCTGCACTTGATATTAATGATGACTATTAGCCTGAAGCAGCTACTGAGCATGAGAGTGGTAGTGTTAGTGCTAGTGTTAGTGCTAGTGGCAGTGCTTGTACGAGTGTCACTAATGCTCTTTGTGGTTCTACACAAAATGTAGCATCTAATGTTGTTGCTTTTTTTGATGACCCATATGATTCAGATTGATCAGTGATCAATAATCATTAATGGCTGATCGTAAACACTTGACATTTTTATGTTTGAAGTTTGAACTTTAATTTATAATTGTATATCATGACATTTGAGAATAAAGTGGTGGTGTATTTTTGCTATGTTATTTGACTATTAATATGGTGGTGTATTTTGAACTTAATTACTATTGCAAATATGTATATATTTCTGATTTTTATATGTTTTTGTATTATCGAACCCAAAACAAACCCAACCCCAAATTTTTTTTTTCCTGAACTGGCAAACGGGGTTCTCGAACCCGAACCCGAACCCAAAACCAAACCGGTAACTTAGTCTTTAAGTGATACGTATTACACAAGAGGAGATTCCTTTTATGATGCACCGACAACAAAAGGTGAAAAGCAAGAGATGCGATTAATAATAAAATAAAATTAATGTTAAAGCAGTGATTTATGTCTGGCTGGAGTTTCTGTTTTAGCGCCATGATTGGTAATTTCTTAGTTTGTTTTTAGCAACCTTTTAAAGCGTGACTAGTATGGAAAACAACAATTGTTTTCAAAATGATTTGTTTCTAATTTTTAGCAACCTCCTAAAGCATGACTAGTATGGAAAGCAGCGATTGTTTTTTGGAATGATTTGTTTTCTATTTTAAAATTTTTAAAGAGGAAGAAGTGCGCAACAGTTTGTTTTGTTAAGGCCGATCAGCTATATAGAAAGTTCCATTTTTGATAGTGATGATTTTAGTATCTTTTGAAATATGTGATTTATGCTTAAGTGGAGTGACCAGTTTTAAAAAAGAAATATTCCTTAAAAGGTGACAGAATTTTCTTCTTGGATAGCGCCCAAATTTGTTTTAAATAATAAAGGATTTCAAAAAAAGGGAGAGTGCAGGTGTGATTGTAATGAAGTTTTAAGGCAACAAGTTTTGGCGAAAAAACAGTGCAAGAGATATGTGATTGTAATATTCCCCCTTAATTTTTTCCTAGATTTTATCAGCACAAATCACCACTGTTAGTGTTAGCTCCAAATATAAACCAGCAGAATAGTAACCCTTCACCTTTTGATCACCAAGACCCCAATGAGGGCGAGGTGAGAGCATACAGTGTCGGGGATCGTTAGCAAACTGGAATTGAAATACAAAGTTGTAGGTGGCTAGCCGACCATGAATGAAAGTAACTGCTGGAAATGTAAAGAGTAGGCGGATAACCGACCATGAAAGCTCAACCACTTATACAACAGGAGCGAAGTTATTACAGTTATTAAGGCGACAAGCCGACCATGAATCCACACTTCCACTTATTTTAGTGGGGGGAATTTAAACAACTGCTGAAAGTAAAATATAATCTCAACCACTTCTTTAGTGGGAGTAATTACAAACATAAAGTGCATAAATTAAATGACAGCTGTTAGTACTACTAAACCAGCTTTACAAAATAGATAATCAGTTGCACAATAATTTAGTTTTTTTGAAACTAATACATCAAAATGTTGAGACATGTGCTCTAACTAATATAACATGAAATGATATAGAAGTTAGGCTCAAAATCAACAGTATTCTAGATCTGATAAGAAGCAGAAAGTACAGAAAATCAAATTAGCAGTATGAGAGATTCACCAATTTACTCATAACTTCGCCAAACGGAGTCCAAATGACGAGAGACTAAAAGCAGATGAATCCTGTGAGCTAGGTGTCCCAATTACAACAGAAAGACACCTTCAAAATCTGCACCAGTTAGTGGCATAAATCCCAATGCAGCAGCAATGAAGATGGTACGGCCCAAGAGGAGGTCGACCTCTTCTAGAAATTCAAAGACTCAACAATAAAATTTGAAACTTTGCAAAACTGGGCACCCTACACAAAGAAACAGCATGGGCTAGTTTCTAGAACCAGATAAAAATCGTTGGCGAAGCTATTAGCAGAAGTACGCTTCAGCCATGCGGATCATCAGCAAAAATAGACAGACTATACAGTAGCAATCTGTTTATAAAATTAGAATTCAGTTGTATCCACACTCTAGAGTGAAGCACGGTCTTCAGTAGCCATCTAGGAAGCTATCGTTTCAAGCTCGAAGAATGGCGAAGTAAGGGTGCTAGGAGGGATCTCCTCAAAGCGGTTCTGAATTCAATTCAGCAGCATAACATTATCATAATTTCCAAAAGATACAAATGAAGGCACAATGCATCAATAAATAAGCTTCAATGGGCAACTAAATCAACTTTGTAACCTCCAAAAAGAAACTCTTCAATTTCCAAAAATGCCCATCTCCAAAAATGCCCTTTTTAAATATTAAAATACTTTAATATTCCCTCCCTTGGTGTCCAACTTTAAGAGCATATTAAAACATTAATAAAGATATTAATTTCTCACTTGGACGTCCACTTAAAGGCCCCACTTTAAAAACAACATAAAGTCATCGACTAGGCATGGGGGTCCAAAAGCCACAACTGAATATTGATTAAGTATTGAAACTTAGCTCTAAAAGAGAGGAAGAAGCCAACGCCAAAACTGAATTACCTCATTGCCCGAAATAGAAAGATGAATTGGAGATGACTAAGCTGCTACTAGAAAGATACTGCCATAAATAGATTTACCAAAAATAGCTAACTGCTATAAATAGTAAGTTTGCAAAACTTCATTTGAACACTAACTGAGCAGTAAACATGACCTCTTATAAATAGTAAGTGTTTGGAAAGGTTGACTGATTTAGATGCATATCATACCACCCTGGAGATCTCTAAAAACCCAGAAAAACCCAAAAACTTTTCTTGCATGCAAGGTACCAGAGAGAAATGCATGACATTTTTTCAACATGCATGTTACCTTACCCTGAAGCGCTCCAAAAACCCAGAAAGCTCCAAAGAACAGACTACCAAAAAACTTGCATGCGAGCCTTCAAAAGCCCAACAAAAACCTCCTATAAAAGTGGAAACCCTAATTTGCTCAATTGATTAGCTTACAAGTTTCCGGAAATCGGCTCTTTCGTTTGATCACATTCCTCTATTAATTAAATAATGCTAATTATTTAATTAATTCATTCTCTTGATCTTCATTCTACTTTGATCAATTAAATAAATTCAATTGCGTCGCTAACACTCTTTCCTTCAATGATTAAATAAATTATCGTCTATTTAATTATTTGCTTTTCATTATTTGTCTATAGTTAAACAATTATTATTAATTATTTATCTATTCATTAATTTTCTCGTTCTTCTATAGTTAAATAATTATTGAAATTATTTAATTATCTTGTCATTTCTCCACTATTATATAATTAATCTAAAATATTTAATCCTCCTTTTCTATTTCCTCTTGTTTAATTAAATTGGTTGCACAATCATTTTAATTAAATGCCCATTTTCCTCTTCTTCCACAAATAAATAATTTGAATAAATTATTCCCCCACTTGGTCAAAGATTCTCCTCTCATGAATTAAATAATTTAATTCCTCCATTATCTCCCCCCACTCTCTCTCACTTTCGAATCTCAACCATTGATTGTTTGTGGTCTCCTTTTGATTTTGACCGTCCATTTCATAGCCGTTCGTAGCCCACTACTCTGTGGTGCATGAATCCTCAACTGTCGATCTGAGAATCTTTATAGAACTTCAATCTCGTCCGTCCATTCGAATGGCTTTCTATAAAAGAAGGTTTTCTCCTCCATTTTCAATTTAACAACCACATATCTCCAATATTCATGCTTATCGTTTGCAGCTACTTGCATACAACGAACTGAGGGCAACTTTCCAAAGGCTGTTTTGAGGAGAGACAAGGAAGGTTATTCAACTTCAACACGCGGAGTTTGTTGTTTTATTGCTTTTATTTCATTCCTCTTGTTTGATTGTTCTTTCTTGTTTGGATTTGGATTTTAGCTTAGATTTAGCGCAGTGGTTGTCACTTATCTTTGCTATTTTGAATTCCTATCTTACATTGGTGAACCTTCAAACAATCTTATATCTGTCTTTAGGTTTGTCCTTAAGACCAATCAATTGCGTCATTCCGCCTGTCAATTGCGTCGTGGAAGTCATTTTATTGCTATTTAATTTGGAGATTTCCTAGCAATCCAAAATAATTATTCATAAGATGCAATTCATGAGAGAGAGAACAACCAAACAAGATAGGAATTCAAAATAGCAAAATAGCAATAATTAAATAATTGCGTTTAAATAGCAATAAAATGATGAATAATTAAATAGCAAGTACTTTGTAATTAACAAAATAGGAATAAATAATTTATTTATTATATGAATAGCAATAATCATAAGAAAGAACAACCAAACAAGATAGGAATTCAAAATAGCAAAATAGCAATAATCAAATAATTGTTTTTAAATAGCAATAAAATGATGAATAATTAAATAGCAGGTACTTTGTCAATCCAAAATAATTATTTGATTTCCTATCTTTCCTTAAGATGAGGGAATATGGACTGGCTCTTGTAGGGGTATGAATACTGGTACGGTAGGCCCATAAAGCAAGATTAAGTTGGATATGCCAGTCACGGTTGGCGTCATCGACAGTCTTTTTTAAGATTTTAAGGATAGTCTTATTAGATGCCTCAGCTTGACCATTACCCTGGGGGTAATATGGGGTGGCGAAATGGTGTTGGATATGAAACTTCTCACAGAGTTCACGGACATCCTGATTCTTGAAAGGGCGACCATTGTCCGTAATGATGGATTGAGGGATACCATAGCGGCATATAATGTAATTTAGAATGAATTTGGATATCTGCTTACCAGTAATATAGGTCATCGGGATGGCTTCAATCCATTTGGTAAAGTATTCTGTAGCAACAAGGATTAATATATGCCCATTTGCGGAAGTGGGATGGATTGTTTTTACGAGGTCGAGTCCCCATTGAGAGAATGGCCATGGTGATGTAAGCGGCTGCAATTCCTGAGATGGCGCATGTATGAGATCTCCATGAATTTGACATTGATGACATTTCTTAACAAAATAATAGGTATCACGTTCCATTGTAGGCCAATAATATCCCGTCCTCATAAGCTTTTCAGCTAAGGTAGAACCAGCAGAATGAGCTCCGCATATACCATGGTGAACCTCTTGTAAGGTTGTTTGTGCTTCATTTGAGTTGAGACATCGGAGGAGGGTGCTGTCTAGGCTACGACAGTAAAGGGTGTCTCCGATGATGGCATATTTAGAGGCTTGTCGGATAAAGGTTTTGTGTTCGTTGGGAATGAGTCGAGAGGGATAACCTAGTCATGTAGATAGTTGTAAATTTCCTTGTGCCAGGGAGATTCGAGACCAACAAGTTTGCACACAAGTTCGGTTTCGGGGACATTGAACACAGGGACCAATAGCTGTTCCACCAAGAACTCATATTGTGATGCATTGTTAGGGATGTCTAAGAGAGATCCAATTGTTGCCATTGCATCTACTGACTTGTTCTGGATTCTCGGTATTTTCTCAAAAGTAATAGCTTCAAAGTACAATCTAAAACTATCAACCATGTGCTTGAAGGGCATTAACTTCTCATTCTTGGTATCATAATCATCATTGACTTGTTTGATTACTAATTGGGAATCACCATAAACTTGAAGATCCTTGATTTTCCATTTAATTGCAATTCGGAGTCCTGTTAGTAATGCTTCATACTCAGCTATATTATTGGTGCACGAAAATGCTATTCAAAACGACTTAGGAATGGAATCCCCTTGAGGTGTGATGAATAAAATGCCAGCTCTTGGACCATGATTTGTGTATGTTGTTGGTGTCTCTATGACAAATTGATTCATCTGGAAAGTCAGATATTAGAGGATGATTTGCTTTCATTGGTGCATCTGCAAGTTGATTAGCTATCACGTGTCCTTTTATTGCCTTTCGATCTACATATTCAATGTCATATTCACTTAAAATCATTATCCACTTAGCTAGTCGTCTTGTCAGAGCTGCTTTACTGAGCAGGTACTTTAGAGGATCAATTTTGGCTATCAACTTTGTCTTATGGTTTAGCATGTAATGTCTTAATTTTTGTGTTGTGAATACAACTGCTAGGCATGCTCGTTCAATAGGGCTGTAGTTTCTCATATCGAACCAAAGTACGACTGATGTAGTGTTGTGACCTTTTCACACATCGCCCCATTGCAAATGGGGACCCTTCGTTTTCTTTTGCTTTTTGGTTTTGCCTTGGCGTGCAACTGCTTATCACCAGTCTTTTTGCAATGAGGAGTTTAAGTTTTGGAATGGTCACTCGAGTCGAGTAAAAGAATTTGAGCCTGGATCATCATGCAAGCGTCATCATTGTGCTTACGAGGCCTAGGAGACGAAGATCGACTGTCGTTTCAGTCAATTCTGACACCTACTTTTTAGGGTTTTCACTTTGGCCCCCTATTTTTTAGGACCTACTTTTTTGGCACTTTTGAGCAATTCTGAGATCCCTATTTTTTAGGGTCTATTTTTAGAAAGTTGCTATTTTTGGAAAATTTCTATTTTTAGAAAGTTTCTATTTTTGGAAGGATCCTGAATTTCAAAAATCCACTCAGAAGTTCGAAAAACTCAACAAAACTCTCAGAAAATCAATTTGAAGATTTTATGAATTCATGGTGAAATTCTGGAAAATGTTAAAAATCTGGAAAAATCACAGAAAAATCACAGAAAAATGGTGAATAAAATGAAAAATAGTCAACAAATTGAAGAGAATGGTGAAAAAATCTGGAAAACCATGAAGAAATCTGAAAGAATTCATGGAGGAGACTGAAAAATCTGAGAAATTCATGGCGAATTGGCCCAGGTATGACTGCAATTCATGGCAAGAGTCCATGGAAGCATGGCCAAGATTCCTAACCAGCATGGAGAAAGGATAAATTAATGTCAGAAAGCTTCAGCCAGAGGAAACAATGGCTTAACTATAAGCAAACTCCGCCCAGCAGCATAAGGAAATGGCACAACATCATATGAAGTCCGCCTTCCAATGGCAAGGAATGGAAGGAAGTCCGCCTTGGCCAAGCAATGAAAGTGGCAAAGAAATTGATGAACTCCGCCTAGCAGCATAAGGAAATGGCTCAACACTTGATGAAGTCCGCCCTTAGCCAAAATGTGGAGTGGCAAGGAAAGTGGTGAAGTCCGCCCAAAAGATGGCAAAGAAATTGATGAAGTCCGCCCACCATAAAAGTTGAATGGCTTGAAGTTGAAGGAAGTCCGCTCCAAGTGGCAAAGATAATAGCAAAGTCCGCCCTTGAGTGGCAAGGAAATAGGCCAAGTCCGCCATAGGAAAAAGAAGAAATGGCAAGACATGAAGTCAAGTCCGCCCTTGAGTGGCATGAAATAAAGACAAGTCTGCCATGTGAAAAAAGTGAAGTGGCTGAAGCATAGCCAAGAAAAAATTAAATGGCTTGGACTAAGGCTAAGTCCGCCTTGAGGAAAAAGTTGAATGGCCTAAGCAATTGGAAAGTCCGCCATGCCAAGAAGTAAGGAAAATTAAAATTTTGCCTAAGTATGGACATTGGAAATATTTAAAATATTCTTGGCACCCTATAGAAAATTCGCCATACTTGGAGAAATATTTTTCTAAGTCCAAGATTTATTTTCACCAAAGATTTGTGAAGATAAAAAATTGTGGCCAAATAAAATTGGACAAAAGAAAATTATGGCCAAATGAAATTGGACAAAAGAAAATTGTGGCCAAATAAAATTGGACAAAAGAAAATTATGGCCAAATGAAATTGGACAAAAGAAAATTATGGCCAAATAAAATTGGACGGAAAGAAAATTATGGCAAAATAAATTTGGAAAGAAAAATTTGCCTAAGGCAATGGCAAGAACTTCTTGAAGTCTGCCTTGCATTTGAAATGGAAGTCTCCAAAGTCTGCCATAAGGAATGGTGAGAATGTTCGGACAAGAGGAAAGTCCTATCTTGGCACTTAGAAAAGAGACAAAGCACATGCAAAGTCCGCCATGGAAAAGTGTTCACCAAGCCCAACTTGTAGAGAGAGAGTATGGCAAACAATGAGAAGTCCGAATTCAGGAGAGAGAAAATGAAAATCTTCATCCAGCATTGGGATGGATGAATAATTTTCGCCATGGCTAAATTTTAAAATAAAATAAAGATAAAGTCAAATAAATTAGCCATTTTGGAGCAAATTAAAAGCCTGAAAATGACATTAGGAGAGAGAAAATCTAAATTTATTTATTTTGTTTCTTGCAGGCGGATGACTACACAAGGCGAATCTTCAAAGGAGAAAATGGCAAAGAAAGTGTAAAGTCCGACTTGAAGGGAGATGAAAGAAAACTTGGGGAGTCCACCCCTGCACATCGCAAGACCAACGGGAAGTCCGCCAAGAATTTGGCATCATGAAGACAACGGCAGGCACATCGTCAAGTATGTCCAACTTACACAAGCCAAATTCAAAATTGAAGACAAATCCACCGGCAAAGGTCATTTGAGCACAAAAATGGCCAGAATCTTGAAGATGTTACAAAATGAAATTGAATAGCCAAAATTTGGCTAAGTATGGAAATTCTCCACAGAGAAAGTGCCAATTTCCTCCATTGTGGCGAAGGCATAGGGGAGTTCCTCTCCAAATTCAAGGCACTTGAAGAAATTCCAAAGCAATCCGGAAAGAAAGACTTAATAACTTCAAGTCTAAATAGGTGTCGAGGAGAGAAGAAGAAGCCAAAGTAATCCAAGATCAAAGTGCAAAGGACAGAATCATTGGCAGGGAAAAATATTCTAAGGCAAGAACATGGAAAAAGAACAAAGTAACCAAGGAGGACATCCAACCTACTAAAGTGGCGCCTCGACCAATCAGATTGTTCCAAGTCAGCACATCTAGATTCAACAACTTTCTATTTTATTTGTTGGTTCATATTTAGTAAAAAGGACAAGTGTCCTCAAATGTAATTTTCTCATTGGTCAAGGGGTAGCAAACCCTAATTAGGGTTTTATTTGTAATCTTGGCCGTTGATCCTAAATCAATCTTGGCCATTGAATTGTAATTGGGGAGCCTATAAATTGAGCTCACCCGCTCATTTGTAAAGCATGGGAGCATGTTGCAAAACATGTTGAGATAAGCAATTGTTGTAAGACTGCCAAAGTAATAAGTAATGCATGCATTGTTCTGATGGTGATTACTTCTCTTATTTTGGAGTTGTTATGGTTCTTATCCCTCATCATAGTTTAGATTTTATTTCATGTATGTTAGATGAATGCAAGATTTGATAAGTATTGATTTATGGTGAAACTTTTTGCTCATACTTTCTTTGAATGAATGATTTTCATTCAATGCATAAAGTTAGCCTGAGCTTATTTTGTGGATGCTTAAATTTTGTTTGGATAAATATTGTTCGATTTGATGGTAGTTATTCATGATGTGAAAATTGTAAGCACATTCCCTTGAAGATTGCACCCCCTTTGTGTAGTTGTCGTTGAGCGTGGCGAAGCGAAGCGTGGTTATTGGTTCCACCAAGTCAATACCGTCTCTTGAATTCTTAGGAGTAGACTAGAAATTTTGAACCCTTATCTTCTTTTTCAGTTTGTTTGATCCATGACCCAAGCAATAGAGCTTCATTGTCTAGACCTTCTATGTGAATTGAACAAGTCTAGCATAAGTCCCCTTGTCATAACCAGCAAATCACATCAAACCACAGAGCTCATCCACACCTAACTGAAACATTGGAATTACTATATGATCTTTCTTGCAGTCTTAGCATATGAGGTAGTTTTTCAAGAGGGGATAGAGCGTCTTTGACACTTTATTCTAGAATGTTTGTTGTGTCATAAAACACGCATCAACATGTAGTAGATTGCTCGTTCTTTGCCGTCATTATCATTTTGTGCCAATAATGCCCCTAGTGTTGATGTAGTTGTTACATACATACAATATCAAATTTCTACCATCAATCAGAGGCATAAAAATTGGTGGAGTCAATAGATAATGCTTAATCTGATCAAATGCTTCTTGATATTTTTCGGTCCAAATGAAGGGAATTCCTTTTCGTAACAAATGTTGAAATGGATGAATCTTATTTGCTAGCTGGGCGATAAATCTACGGATTGATTGCAATCTTCCTTGTAAAGTCCTTAGTTGACTGATGTTGGTGGGTGGTGACATGTACAAGATAGCTTTTACTTTTGCAGGATCAACCTCTATACCTCTGCGGGAGACAATGTATCCTAAGAGTTTGCTTGATTGGACCTCGAAAACACCTTTCGTTGGATTTAACTTGAGTTTGTATTTTTCAAGTCTTGTGAAAATCTTATCCAAGACTACCAGGTGACCACTTCTTTCTAGAGGTTTTGAAAGAAGATCATTGACATAATCCTCCATAAGTACATGCATGTAGTCATGAAAAATGGTAGTCATAGCTCTTTGATATGTAGCTCCAACATTCTTAAGTCCAAATGGCATAATGTTCCAACAGAAGGTTCCCTAGGCACACATGAAGGTTGTCTTTGGTTGATCTTCAGGAGCAATCTTTATCTGATTATAGCCCGAGAATCCATCCATAAGTGATAACATTACATATCGAACAGTGAGGTCCACTATGATGTCAATATTCGGTAAGGGGTAGGACAAGCCTCGTTAAGATCCCTAAAATCCGTGCATACTCTGATTTGGCCATTTGGTTTAGTGACAGGAACAAGATTATATATCCAATCTGCATAATCAATAGAGTGTATGAATCCCACATCCAAAAGTTTCTTTAGTTCAACCTTGACTAGGAGTGCAATCTGTGGGTGCATTTTCCTTAGCTTCTGTTTATACGGTTTGGCATTTGGTATCAATGGCAAGTGATGTAAAATAAGCTCGAGGTCCAACCCAGGCATATCAGTATATGACCATGCGAAATTAATTTCTCTCTGAAAAGAATGTTGTAAACTCAGGTTTTTCCTTAGTGGTCAAAGATGCTGCCAGCTGTATGATTCTAGAGTTATCTTGCGTCCCAATGTTCACTTCTTCTGTCTCTTCTACGAGCAATGGCGATTTCTCTCGGTCTATAGGGAGACTGTCCAATCCCCCATCCTCAGGCGCCTCTGAGAGGTTTTCACCTTTGGATACATCCTTTATTTTTACTTTTTCATGGACAATAGGCGCCTTTCCATTTTCACCTGAAGACCTATTCTTTTTATTTTGACTTTTTTCATTTTGACTTTTGCGACTAGAGGAAAGGACAGCCTCACCAAAGTATGTTGCACTATTGAGTTCTATGACGAAGCCAACCTTATGATCCCCACTCCTTCATGAAGTCCCATGAACTCAACAATTGCTTCATTGTTCTCGAATGTGTCTAAAGTTGGTGGTCCTTGGTGGTCCCAATCTATTAACTGCGGGTAAACGAGGGACATGCCACCATTGGTGTTGTCAAGGGTCATGGTGTAGGCAGATAAGGTGAAGACAGAGGTAGAGTCATCGGGTTCCTAGAAGGTTTCGATCCAAGCTTCCCTTTGCAAGGGAATCTTTTGTTTGAAATTTGACAAGTTCTGCGGGGGACCAATTTTAAACATTTGATTGAACATTTCCTCAAAGGTAGGTTCACTAGGTTCTCTAAACGTTTCTTCAAGGTTATAGTCATCGAATGATTTATCAGAACCCTATTCCCATTGGTTGGAATTGAAGTCAGAATAATAGTCCTTGGAATAACACTACAACCTTCTCCTTGGCCACCCATGGATTCACGCCACGAAGGCCATACCATCCACATACCACCAATGCCTCAAGTTTCCACACGATGGCATTGAAATTACTATTCATGGCGATCCTGATCCCTTTCAGTATTGCACTAACCTAAAATGAACCGTTGAACACCAAGTGCCCATAAATCGAGAGGCCTCATCTTCCACCTCTTCCCACTACATTGATCCATCTGACCTCGTCAAATCATCCACTCGTTTCACCACACCTTCCAAACCCAAAATCCAAATTCAAGACAAAGGGTGCGGAGATACAACATGAAGAGCCTATTTTGCATTGGAAAGTTGCCTAAATCACCAAAGTCTTATGGCAAACCGCATCTTATGCATCTTAAGGTTATCATCCACAATCCTTTTACCACCTTCACTAAATGGGGGGAGTTAGCCAAAGAATCTTTGGATGACCACATTTACACATGGTTGTATAAAGAAGAGGAGGACATAGAACCTAAGCAGTTGCCAGTTGAACAATATCCAAAAGGGTGCCTCTTAATGAAGCAACAAGGATATGATGGACACAGCGGCCTTCGTCTAAACAAACATGGGATAGTGGAACCTTTACTGCCTCCTAAATTACCAAAGTATAGAGGGATAGGGTTTGTACCAGCAAAAGTGAACGTCCTTGGTACTGGGTTGCCTTCGAGTGAGACCATTAATGCTTCAAACGAAATCGAGACATCTGAGGACTATTATTCCGACTTCGATTCCAACCAATGGGAATGGGGTTCTGATAAATCATTCAACGACTATAACCTTGAGGAAACGTTTAGAGAACCTGGTGAGCTTATCTTTGAGAAAATGTTCAATCATATGTTTAAAATTGGTCCCCCACAGAACTTGTCAAATCTCAAACAAAAGATTCCCTTACAAAGGGAAGCTTGGATCGAAACCTTCTGGGAACCCGATGACTTGTTGATGAGTGTTTTGTGACACACCAAACACCTTAGAATAAAGAAAAGAATGCCCAAGGGCGGCTTTATCCTCTCTTGAAAAATTACCTCTTATGCTAAGATTGCCAGAAAGGTCATACGGTAATTCCAATGTTCCGGTTTGGGGGATGGACAAGCTCAATGGATGATGTGATATGCTGGTTTCACAAAGGGACCTTAAAATGATGAACTCACTCAAAGTAGGGAGTTGGATCGATGTAACGTTGAATGCTCTTATGTTTTTTGGAATTTTCGGTTTAGGACAAAAAATAAATAAAAGGGAATGGGGGTAAAGGAACTAGATTTACGCAGAACTAAACCTATGAACTTCGGAGACAAATGCTGGATAATGGAATTTAAACCAATCTTTGCTTCGCCAAGCACGGCACTACAACTAGACAAAGACGGTGCAATCTTCAAGGGTTTGCGAAAGATATCTTATTACACTATATCACCATCAATTCGACCAATGCATATAGATAATAGAATTCAATTTAAGCAGTTTTAATGTTCAGACTAACCTTACACATCAAATTGAAAATCATCCAATTGAAAAAGGTATGAACTAATTCCACTTTTCCAACACTATCAATCTTTCATTCATCTAAATACTTGAAAACAAATTTACTCTATTTTGAAGAAATCAATGAAACCATGCGGGCTCATAGAAATAATAAATGCTCAACTCTGAATCCACTTATTATTTAAACAGCAATATTGCAACAATCTCATCAGTCTCTCCCTGAATAAATGAAATGAATGGGGTTTATATAGGCACCCCAATTACAAAGCAATGGCCAAGATTAAATTTGAAATCAACGGCCAAGATCAAATTTGACAAACCCTAACCCTAAAAGCATAACAAACTCAAAGACACGTGGCACAAGCAGAATACGCCATTTGGAGCATGGCAAATGATGACACCTTGCACTTCATTCGAGCAGGTGGGAATCCAGAATGCAATTCCCTTTGGATCGCTCCCTAGCTGCAAATGCAAGAAATTTGGCTAACACAGAATCAAGTTCCTCCATTGAGATATTTGGCACAGAATCTAGTTGCACTCCAATCACGTCCAAGGTCTCCAGGCAATGAGTAAAAGTTCCTTCCCATCTAGCCTCCTGCTTCTGAAAGTTCTCCATGAAGGTCAAAAGGGAAGACATATCATCAAGCTGATTCTCTGTAATAATCTGCATTTCCTTGAAGTAAATGCTCATCACACTTTTCTTCAATCCTTCTAAATCTAAGCCATTCGTATCATGATGTTCTTGTCCTGTCAATCCTTCAAGAGAAGTGAGGATTTTGAACTGAATTTTCTCAATCGTGTTCCGTATAGCAGCACATTCTTCCTTCATTCCATCATATGTCTTCTTTTTGGCCAATAAGGAATAATACCACCTGCTGAAATCGTACGAGGCTCCCTCTTCGACAACACCTTCCTGGATCAAAATTTGCAAGGAGACTTCTTTTAGAACCCTCAAACGAGGTATCACTTTGTCCTGTACATACTGGAAATCTTCCCAATGGTCCTCAACTTGACTAACTTCAGTTATCAGCAATGCAGATCTGTCATAAGTTTGGGCGCACTTCTCCAAGAATTGCTCCATTTGTTTTGAAATATTGGTCACCCAACTCTTGGTAGCTTGACTCGTAATCCTCATAGCCTCAAGGACATCAACGGACTCCGGAGTAAGAGATGACGGTGGAATAAAGGCTGCATTTTCCTGACGCAAAGGGGCTGTTAGCTGCTGAATGAACTCTATCAGCCTTAGATTTTCTAACTCCAACCTTTCCTTCTTCTCTTCTGTTTTATCAAACTTCTCCCTGATGGCTTTGGAAGTGTCTGCCAACTCATGGAAATCCTGATCTATTGTCGTTGGGCCAATGTCCAACGTTGTAACTTCATAATCCATAGGAGCAATCTGATCTCTTGGCTTATCAATCTTCGGGACTGCCACCTGTAAGATCCTGGATCCTGTATCATTCCTGGTAATCTGAGAATATTTCTTAGGCCTCTTTGGCGTTTTAGCCTTGCCAATTCTTTCTAGGAAGTCCTGTATGCTCTCAACTGGTTGAACTTCATCCAGTGGTCTGGACTTCTTCTTCAAACTTTCAGTTAGCCAATCCGGGATTGTGGATAATTCCATTCCATCTTCTAACTGAACATCATCATTAATTCCTTTAAGAGCAGAAATTACCTCATCTCCTAGTTCTTCACTGTCCTCAAGGATCTCAGTATCTCCTGCACCTTCAATCATCAAAGTATCATCTCCTTCCAAACACTCCGTGGAGGCTTGATTTTGGAAAGAATCTACCTGTTCTAACTCTTGAAACTGAAATTCTTGCTCATAGCTTGGCTCGATATCAACAATGGATACATTTTCAACTGACAAGGTCCTCGAAGATGAGGGATTTTCAGTCACCTTCTGCTTCTTACTTTCCAATTCCTCATTAGCTGACTCCTTTTCCTCTAGTTGAAGGTTTCCACTTACTACCTTCCTCTTGCTAGGATATGGAGATTCATCCGGATTTTCGCCAATTGCTTCCTCCTGGCCATCCTTATTGTTCAATGTGGCGTAAGTAAGAGAAACTCCTTCCTTCCTCAACTTGCTGATCTGACCATCGACCCATTCCCTTGAGTAAGCAAAAATGTCCTTCATCAATGTGTTCACATCGGTCAACTCGGGTTGTGTCCAGTTAGGCAATAAAATAGGCTTATCTTTTTCTTGTTCAAATTGAGGATGGATGTAGTCCCCGTCGTCTTTCACTTGGTCAGGTATAGGAAACAAATCGCACCTTTTCACAAGTTCAACTGGAATTCTTGACCAAGCCTTCTTCCTTACTCCATACTCGTCCATCAGGTTAGACCAGTAATCTTCGATCTGCATAACATGAAGGGACTTCTTCCCATGTATTCTCAGGTATGGGTCATAATCGGACCTTGGATTATAGGTGCTGAATTTGTAAAATTGCAACTCTACCCCTGCTGTTTTAGCTGACTGTAACGAAGGACAGACTTCTAGCATTTTTCCAATTGCAACCGGAAAATCCACTCTTTGTTTGTTCTTCTTCGCCTGAATGGAGTCTACGCATGCTAGTTGCCTTGCTACCTCAAGCATAACAATTTTGTCGGTTGGGTATCGAGGAAGTCGGTACGGAGCATCAGAGAATCCATGAATTCTTATGTAAGTAAATGTCGGAAACTGGATAAACCAAGACCCGAACTTGTCAAGCATTGCCATAGCTTCTTTAGATAGCCTTCTCTGTACTGTTCCTTGAAGAACTCGTGTGATGTACATAAGGAAGGCATCATTTGTTATCTTGAAATTGTCCCTGTAATGTAGCTGGAGCTGCGGGTAACATTCATATGATTTGAGTTGATCTTTCCGAAGTCCCACTTCGCCTTTACAAATCAGTCCTCTGTACTTAGTGAATCTTGCCAGAATGTAAACCACATAAGAACTCATGTAAAAGGTTTTAGTTTTTTCAAGGTTTCTCAACTGGAAATCGATGTTATCACTTATTAAATTGGCCCAATTTATAGCCTCCATTCCCAATACGATTTCCTCCACGTATGAAAACATCCACACCTCAAAGAAGGCTCCCTGAGAAGTTCCCATAACTCTGTTCAGCATGTGAATCATATCACTATATTCTATCTTAAAATCTGTGCAAATTAGTCTCTTTGGCAACTTGGAACGATGCCTTTTGGGTTCTTTAATCCAGTTGGAATTGATGATGTCCAAACAGGATTCCTTGGCTTGATCGAACATGGCCTGTGATTCTTGCTGAGTCCTGTTTAACATTTTCCGGCGATGGGGAATACCAAATACCTCCCTGACTGAATCCTCTGTGAAATAGGCCAAGGTGATTCCATTGGGCGTTTTAATTGATCTTGTTTGAGGATTGTACCTTCTGGCGCATTCAACCATTAACTCACTGCACTGAACTGCAGGCGGAAATCCTGCTGCTTGATGAAGTCCAGACTTAACAATATTTGAGGCGATAGGTGTAGGCATTTCGTTTCCTGTGCCAAACATCCTTCTCTTGTGCTGAATCGCATTAAATTGTTCAAAATTTGTATCTGTCACTTTTCTCCACTTCGAGGACAACTGGGATTCTGGATAAAATTCCTTCAGGACTTCCTTGACTTGAGCTTTTCTGACTCCACCTCCCACGTTCTTTGGAGAAGACATTACGCCTGTAAGAAACTCGAAGTTAGAGAATTTTTAAATAAATTTGTAAAGAGGCGATTTCTTGGCTGGAGAAATTTTAAAAAATTAATTAAAAATCCAGAACTTGATTAAATGCTGTATGAAGAATAAATTCTTAAATGAAATCGATTTGCCTTTATTATTTTCAAAGAGCATTTGTGGAATTTTAAAATAATCTTCTGGATTTTCTATGATTTATACTGAAGTTTCTCCAATCTTTAATGAAAAAATTCCTTATTCCTTCTCAAAATCGCCAAAGATAACCTGCAGTTGTTGAAGAAAATCCAGAAAGGAGGAGAAAAAATTCAATTCGGTGTTCTGGAACTCAATAAAAAATCGACTTGCAGATGAAAAAGACGTCTTTTCTTGGGAGAGCTCTGCCTGTGAAGAAAGTCGACTTTGTAAATAATAAAATAATGAGCTCAGTAGATTGTCTTTTATAATAAAAACCTTCCCAAATTGTTTTAGGTCGATTTCTTTCTCTCATTGGTTGTATTTGCTTTAAAAACGAAAAAACAATCTTATCCATATCTTTGACTTTTCAAACAAGGCGTCCCTTTTGGCTTGGTGAAAGAAAACTTCAGTTTTTCTTTATTTTTTTTGCCTTTAGCAAAATTCGACCTTCAACTGGACTTCTTGACTTTTCAACTGGAATTTTAACTTCTCAAAGTGACTTTGCCTTAGAAAAAATTCGATTCTACCTTGAGAAAATTCGACTTCCAACTGGATTTTTTCACTTCCCAACTGGAATTTTCACTCCACTCAATTTCCTGAAGTCCAGTTCAATAATTTTGATGCCTTAGTCGATTTCTTACTTTGTCCAACTGGAATTTTCACTTCGTCCAACTGGATTTTCTTGAAGAATGCGAATTTCCTCAAATGAATTTTACTTGGATTTTCCCTTTGATCACTGGATTTTCGAACTGGATTTTCTAAAGTTTCAACTGGACTTTTAACTTCTCAAGGGCGTACCTCTTCCAGACTTAGGCGAATTTCACCATGAACTGCCTGCTTTTTAGTTGATTTTTCAGTGATTTTCTCATGATGGCGCGATTTTATCCAGTTGATTTTTTGACTTTGCATGCGCCTTCTCTCTGCTTTTCTCATCTTGCATGCGCCTTTCTCTGCCTTGCATGCGCTTTTTCTCTGCTTTTCTCATGATTTTTCGATTTTTTGCTTGCTTTTTAGTTCCAAAAATAGAAACTTTGACTCAAATGCTAATGACACCCTGTACTTTCTAAAAATAGAAACTTACTAAAAATAGAAAAAAGCAAAAAAGCAACTTTCTAAAAATAGCAAATTCCAGATTGGGCCAGAAATGCCAAAAACGAAAAAAGCAAAAAAGCAAAAAAGCAGAATCCCTAAAAAATAGGAAGTGTCAGAATTGAGCGAAAGCACAGGCGATCCTCGTCTGCGAGGCCCTCTAAGCACTTCCATGACGTTTACGTTCAGTTTCGGGCTAAAACTCCCAACTTGGCTCGGATGATGACTCCAGACCTTGACATGAAATTCCCAGATATCAGAGACTATGAGATTGCTACTCAACGCCAAACCCTAAGAGCAAACCAGTGAGGGTCCCCATTTGCAATGGGGCGATGTGTGAAAAAGGTCACAACATCTGGCGACTCCACGTGAGGAATGTTTCAGAACATTCCTAAGATAAAAACCTATTCTGAATCCGGAATCTCCGATTTAAATCACACTAACTTATCCTTAGGTTAAAATTCGTACTCAGAAGGAAGAGGAATTCTAAATTGGATTGAGACACCTTTTCCCTTAATCACAAGTGGGTGCAAATGCATTCATTTCCGTCTCGTAAAACCAATATGACTCTTTGGTTCCATCATGGCTATTTGTGTATTTTGTCTCAACTCCAAAAGCATCCTTGGATAGAGCCTCGCTGCCAGCGAGCGTCCATAGCCCCGGCGAGGTTATCTTCTATAATCTCACGGAGATTGCTCTACTTCCGGCGATTTATCATTTGTTTTGATTCTTTTGTACACCTGTAGAGATGTCCGCACACCCAAAAGCCAAGTATTTCATTCTTTTCTTTTGGTTCTCTTTCTCTTTTCATTTTGATATTCTTGATATTTTGCTATTTCCACACTTTGGCTTGTAAGCAATGAAGCTCACCTGGGTTTGAGCATTATAGTGGCGCTGAAGCGAGATTTTTGATTACTTTTAGCCATGACTTCACCTGGGAGACCATAATGACTCAGAGATTTGATTAAGTGTGTAAAATATGATGATTGTAAGATTCAGTGTCAAAACACAATAGAGGATTCCCTTCTAGCCAAGTACAAGTCCTAACCTAAAGTTAAACTAGAGAATTCAATCTCGGATTCCGGGATCCTTAACAAATATTTATCAAAGGAATAATCCGTTCATTGCTTTGCAGAATAAGACCAGTGTGTGCCTAAATCTTTACCACCTTACTGCAGATGTGGATCCTCATTTATTCAAAACAAACCCGAAGCAACAAACGAAAGCAAACAAAGCAAACTAATCTAAGAAAACAAAACAACTAAACTAACGCACACCAAAGCAAGGGAAACTAAACTAAAACAAAAACCAACCCGAAAGAAACCAGACCAATTATGTACAAGGGCAAGACTCGCGAGGAGTCTAAGACTGGAAATAGTGTTTGAGGAATCTCCCATTGACGGGCAATGGAACATCCTCTCCGGTTAATGTCTTCAGTCTAAATGCATTGTCTCCAAGAATCTCCGAAATTTGATAGGGACCCATCCACAGATTGTCAAACTTTTCATGGTCTCCTTTTCGCTCATGCGCTTTGTCCCAACATAGGACTAAGTTAGAAATTCTAAATGCTTTAATTCCGGCTCTTCGGTCAAACCATCTTTTCACGATTCCTTGGTGTTTTGAAAAACTCTCAAGTGCCTTATCTCTTTTCTCTTCCAATAGTAACAGTTGAGACAATCTGGTTTTGACCCTGTCTTCTTGGTCCAGGCATTCTTGCATGAACTGTAATGTGGGAATCCTTAGTTGTATCGGGAATATGGGGTCTTGTCCGTAAACGAGATGATACGGCGATGTACCTAAGGAACCTTTTATTCTCACTCTGTCCGCCCAGAGGGCGAATCTTAACTGTGTATGCCAATCTCTCGGATTTTTGTCCAACAACTTCTTTATGACATTCAGCAAATTCTTATTAGTGGATTCGGCCAATCCATTCCCTTGGGGATAATAATTCGACGAAAATTTTAAATTCACCCCATATTCAAAAGCCCAGTTAGAAAATTTCAGAGAAGAAAATGCAGAACCATTGTCACAAACTAGAGCATAAGGACAGCCAAACCTGGTGATAATGTTCTCCTCTAAGAACTTAATTACTGTGTCGGTTGTGCATAATTTCAGTGCTTGAGCTTCTGACCATCTGGTGCAATAGTCAGTCGCGGTTAGAATATACCTGTGTTGTGCAGATGAAGGTGGATTGATCATACCGATGAAGTCTAGTCCCCATTTCGCAAAGGGTCGTACCTCGATCACTGGTTGGAGCGGCATGGCGGGGTTCTTCTCTCGAGCAGCCGTTATTTGGCACGTGTGGCAGGTTTTTACGTGATCGTACACATCCTTGAAAACTGTTGGCCAATAATAGCCTGCCATTAGAACCTGGTGCGCTGTTGCTAGTGCTCCTCCATGGCCAGTTCCAAATCTGGAATGAAAATGTTCTATTATCTGCTTGGCTTCGTCTTTTCCCAAACACCTTAGGAAAATTCCTTCATGATTTCTTCTATACAACACTGCTCCTTGCAGCATATATCTTTGACTCTTCATTCTCAGAGCCCTCTTCTGTACTGGATTGAGATGATTGGGGCATTTGTGATTGAGCAAAAAAATGTGATATCATCATACCATTCATCTTGGGATACTTCCTGTAATTCGTACACCTGGTGTACAATTTCTGGTCCTGTAGCAATTGTTTGTGTTAGAGCTTGACCGCGGACAATCTTCATGGGTTGAATTTCCACGTCATACTCTTGGATAATTGTGACCCATTTGCCCCTTCTCTCTCCTAATTCATTTTGCATGAGAAGAGTCTTGACAGTCACGTCTGGAACTATAGCAAAGACTTTGCTTCTTAAAATGTAATGTCGAAATTTCTTTATCGCTCTGACCAAAGCATATGCTTGTTTTTCGACGTTCGGGTATCTCAGCTCTGCATCCTTAAAAGGTGCACTCATAAAGGCGATAGGATGTTCATCCTTCTCAACTGTCTTCTGTGTTAACATGGCGGCACTGGTATGTTCTGAGGCAAAAGAGTAAAGGTAAAAAGGTTTTGTATAATCAGGACTCACCAAGACAGGGGCATCAACTATGGCCTGCTTAATTTCTTCAAAGGCTTTCCTCGTTTGCTCCGTCCATTCTATCTTCGCATTCTTCTTGAGCATTTCGTTCAAGGGTCTAACTATCTCAGCAAACCCCGTGATGAACTTTCTCACAAAGTTAATCTTTCCGAAAAAAGATTTTAATTCTTTCTGGCTTGTTGGCAGACCAATCCTTGAGATAGCCTCTACTCGATCTGGATCAATAAGAATACCCTTCTCCGTTATCACATGACCAAGCAATTTTCCCTCTGTTACCCCGAATATGCATTTCTTCGGGTTCAAGGATATCCCATATCTTCTGCACCTCTGAAATATCCTTATCAAGTCTTTGGCGTGATTTTCTCTTTCCTTTGAAAACACAGTAAGGTCATCCATGTAAACAATGATACATCTCCCTATGAGATCCTTGAACGCAATATCCATAGCTCTTTGAAAGGTGGCCCCGGCATTGATTAGACCGAACGGCATCCTCTTGTAAGCAAATGTACCCCATTTTGTTGTAAATGCCGTCTTAAGCCTATCTTCAGGTTCTACGAGGACTTGGTTGTAGCCAGAATATCCATCTAGAAACGACATCATCTGGGATCCGTTCACAACTTGAATGACTTCATCTAATGAGGGCAATGGATAATTATCCTTTTCCGAGGCCTTATTAAGATTCCGGAAGTCCACACACAGCCTTATCTCTCCGTTCTTCTTGCGGACGGGTACCAAATTGGCGACCCACGTCGAGTGTCGTACTGGGAAGATAATGCCTGCTGAAAGTAGCTTCTTAACTTCTTGAAGAATAAGGGGTTCCAGTAGAGGATTCACAGGCCTTTGACGTTGCCTGAATGGTTTACTGCCTGCTCTGAGGGGAATAGTATGTGTAATAATTGAAGTGTCGTATGTTTTCAGGCCCTCATAGTCCCAGGCAATAATATCTTTAAATTCTTTTAAACTTTTGACTATCTGTTCTTTTTCTTCACTCGTGCATACTTTGCCAATTAGGACATTTCTTACTTCATTTTGTGTTCCGAGATTGACCGCTTCATGTTGGCCTCCTTCGTTTCTTTGCTGTTTTATGGCATTGATCTGATCTTGGTCAAAGATCCTCTCGAGCTGGATCATCCCTTTGGGAATGATATTAGTCCTTAGGTTCATAATACCATCTGCATCGAATTCAGTTTCCGCTTGATCTTCTTCCTCGTCAATGACTTGAGTGAGGAAAATATCAGAATTAGTCATGAAGTCCAGGATGTGTTTATCATCATCGAACACTTGGAAGTTTGTAATGTTGTCCGGGATTGATGGAGTCGAGGTGATTTCTATTGTAAATTTCTTGATGGCATCCATCTCAAGTGGCTCTAGTGAACTTGCTGATTGGGCTAAGGAATTTGCCACTTTATTTTGAGAACGGTATACCGATTTGATATTAAAAGCGTCAAAGCTTTCAATAAGATCCCATACTCGGTTTCTATATCCCCGCAATCTTTTATCATGGCAAGCGTATCTCTTTCTTACTTGCCTTACCACAATTTCCGAGTCGCCGTAAACATGCAAGATTCTAGCTTTCTTCTGGATTGCGTGAAGCAATCCGTGGACTAGGGACTCGTACTCGGCCACGTTGTTGGTACAGGGAAAGTGTAATCTCAGAGCTGATAAGTAAGCTTCACCTGATGGGTTAATCAATTCATAACCAGCTCCATTGCCCTTCTTGGATTTTGAACCATCGAATCTCAAGGTCCAAACTTGCTCTTGATTTAGTAATTGTATAGGACTAGGCGTTTCTTGCCCTTGAATTTCTTCAACTGAGTAATCCATTTGAATTTCGTTCACTTCTTGAGTGATTTCTGCCCTAGGTGAGGATTCTCTCTCAGAGTCACTGTTTTCATCTTGTACTGCCAACTTGAAGTATTCATCTCCAGGGACTTGGGGAAGTCTTTTGTTCACTTGGTCCAATGCCATTTTACACATCACACAGGAAAACTCTGAATGAAAGGCATTGTGGATCCGGCACCAATTGGGCAGTAATAAGTCTTGTATGAAAGCATGATTCCCCAATTCTTTCTCTTGTTTTACGCTTTTGAGCACAAATCTCCTAAAATTTTCAAACATTCTTTCATCTTCATCCGGTGAAAGTTCTTCATCACTTTCCATAAGAACTTCTGAATTCTTTGGTGTATCTTCCTGATTGCTTGAGCAACGTAACATCAGAATTTCCGATGCTTTTGGTTTGTACTGACCAAGATCTGTCTCACAAAACAAAATTTCATTGTCTTCCCCGTACTCGGTAATTATCATCTTAAGTCTCGGCGTACTTTCAACCTTGATTTGATTCGGAATACCCTTCCATGGCAACCACATGTGTGAAAAATCCGTGGCGAAGTAACCATTTAACCTTCTGGTCCAGTCTCTTCCTAGGACCATTCCATATCTTCCTGGGATATCGACCACTGAAATATCAATGAAATGTTGAATTCTCGGGTCAGTTGATATTTGCATATGAATATTGTTCAACTCTCCTACGACAGGAACCTCCGTCTTGTCCAACTGCGTCACTTTTTTGTTTGTCTTTGTAGGTGTTAGTCCCAATCTTTGACAGACATTTAAAGGCATTACATTACTAGACGCTCCTGAATCAATCAAACAATTATGTAGGAGTTTATTGAAAATTCTAAGCGAGACGAGGAAGGGAGCTGGTTCATCTTTTCCTTGATAAGATATAACAGGATTTCTTCTCTGCATACCAGCTTCTGTCTCATTTGTTTTGACTTTATTGTTCTTTTCAATCTGTGAAACTTCAGCTTCTTTAACTGGATTTTCTGTCTTGTTTTCTCTTGAACTTTGGCGTGTTTGTTCAGCTTTCACTGTTTTGTGTCCCGGCATTTCCACGCCTTCTTTTACTTCATACATGCCTCGAGTTACTTTGGGACTTTGGGACCCATAGGAAACATTTGAATTCTGTGGTTGTCCTTGAAAAAATTGTAATTGTTCCTCTTGAACCACATTGACATTGCCTGCAGGATTTGCAGTCTTTTGAACTGCGTGAGCGGGATCTTGCGTTGGATCCTTTAGGCTGTCAATAAACGTGTTCCTTATTTCTGGTACTTTCATTAGCTCGAACAATGACACATTCACTTTGATTTTCTTTACTTCTTCAGTCACGTACCGACTTAATCTGTTCAATTCGTCTTTAGGAGGGGTGCTACTAGCAGAACTGCCAGCATTGTTTCCTTGTCTGTATTGCGGTGCGTCTTTTGGAAGAGAAGGGTTGTTACTCGCATTCGGATGCGGTGGAGTTTGAAAATTGTGCGGGGGAACTGATGTGGTTAAGGGCTCCTGATTCTTTCTATAATAAACTCGCTTCCGCCTGCTCCTGTCCTCCTCGGTTGGAAACGTCTAACTTTTTGTACCTTCGACTAGCATTAATCGCCAT